>QFEF01000517.1:0-15463 GCA_003316035.1 Neoboletus subvelutipes
ATGGACACAACTTGAATGGTTGTGGGTCAAAGGTTTCAAGGTTTCAAGGACAAGAGCCCACTCAAAAGTAGGGCTAGGACTTAGAGAGCAATCAATGTGGAAGTAATAAAAGATATAGTATTCCAAGGGAGTTCTAAGGGAAATCCAAGGAGGTCAAGCTAGGGTTACATCACTGGATATCTAAGGTTTATATAGATGAGCCAAGTAAATGATTGGTAATTGTGGAAGTTAATAGAATGTTGTAGAAATGATGAGTCAGTTGAATGATGTTACCAAAGAAGGTTCTATCAGAAGAACATGGAAATGAAAGTTAAGTACTGAGCAGGGCTTGAATGGCAAGGTACATGGTCTGATGAGCAAAAGGTAAACATAGATGATGGTAGTGAAAAAGATGATGAAGAAAGAAAAGATAAATCATAACAGAGGTGGCCACTGTGGTGTCTCCATCTCTGCATTCCTCAGAAGAGTCAGACTTGTATTCCTCAATTGTTCTGCTCTGAGGTCAGATACTATCCCTTCCAAGGCAACCACTTCTTCTTGTAAAATCAGTAGGATAGAGGTTGGGAGAGAAATATTCCTCCTGTTTGTCAGCAGACAGAAGAAGGAGAATGGGGTAGATGTTACAAGTATCCTAGGGGGGGACATTTTTCTCTCTCCCATGAGCTCACCCGACCTCTTGACATCTGCTCCTGTACCAGACTCACTCTGGGAAGATATCCTTCCCAACCTTGACATACCTCAGGAGGTATGGGACGACTTCTTCACTACAGCTCTATTCAAGGATTAACTCCTCTCGGACCCAATCTCTTGCTTACTGCAGACCTCTCATCTCCTAAGTCATATTCTCTCACATATGACTCATGTCTAATCCTTCTGGTTCATTTCAGCCTCAGTTCATTTCATTTCATCTCACTTTACCTTTATTTAGCCAAGCTGTGCCCGCAGCATTCTATTTCATATTCTATGTGATGCATCTCCTTCCTCTTTCAGTATGCAATGCGTCTTTCCTTTTATATCTCACGTGACATGACGTGTCTCCCCTTTCTTGTCATACGCGATACAACACGTCTTTTCCTTTTATACTTTAAAGTGGAGATTCTATCTCTAACCGGCCCTAAAGGGGCTTAGTATAAATAGCTAGAATCACCACCCATGTAACTCTAACTTTGATCTACACAATCTTACGTAGAATTCAAAGCCTTCGCTGCCAGTGCCAGTGTCAGCATTGTCAATTTGCCATTTCAATTTAGATCTCGAACATCTGTCAATCAGAGTTTGATCTAGGCACTGAGAACCTTCTGAGGAAGGCATCTCCACTTTGTCCCTGATCAGAGGATCAGCTTGTGAGCCATTGCCCAATGCTCACTGTCTTCGCCACCTATTGCCCAGAGGCTGCACCCAGATACAGGCCTTGCCCATGACCTGTTCATAGCCGACTACTCCTTGTATGCATGGAGGGAGCCCGCTCATTGCCTTGTGTCCAGTATATCAACTGAGGTCACCACAACCGTTGCACACCACTCACTGATCAGGTGATCCGCTTGCAGACCAAGAAGGTTGCCATCATCTACAGAGGTAGACATTGTCTCATAGCAAAGACTTCAGTCTTCTGCATATGCATTATTTGTTACACTGGTCATAACAGTAGATGGCATCAGTGAGGATGGGGGTGGGGAGGAGTGTGAGGCAGCTGTCAAAACCTTTTTTTTTTTGAGGAGGTCCAAGGTGAGGTTTTGAGACTCTGTGAGTGTTTGCTGGAAGGTACTGACTGTGACATTGTCCTAGGCTGCCTGACGAGGAATGTGGGCAACATGGGGACCTGCCAAGCACCAGGTGGCCCTGGTGAGAAGGGACTGAAGGGTGCTGTAAACTCAGTAGAGTCTAACAAGGAAGACAAGGGTGGTGTTTTTGGTGAAGAGGGGCATTCTTTTGATGAGGTCAGTTGCATCTTGGTTCTGGAGAGCAGTGACATAAAGGGCATGGTGGGTGATGGAGGAAAGATGGTTGAGATAAGTGCAAAGAGGCATGGTACCATTGGCAAAGTTGTAGGACATGGAGGTTGAAGGAAGAGAAAGATCAGAGCGATTTCCTCTTTTTATATTCAGCAAGGAGTTCCTTGGCATTCCCCATGTTTCTTTCAGATTCCCAAGTTTCCTCAGCATCAGAATATCCTTTCCAGTGCACCAAGTATTGCCTCCAAGCATTGGTTCTGTGGTGATTTACAATTCATTCCATTTCATATTCCTCCTCTCCTTCTATTAGATCCAGTGGCAGGTTTTTGAAATTAGGACCATGTTTCAGTGTTTCTCGATAAGAGACTAGTAGCAAGGCATGGAACACATTGTGAATTCTCCAATGTTTTGGAAGAGTGAGTCTAAATGCCACAGGGGGAACTGCTTCCATGATTTCAAATGGCCTGATTCATTTAGGGGAGGGTTTCTGGGAGGGGTTCCAGGTTTTAAGGTTCTTGGCATTCAGCCACACCTTATTCTTGACTTTTCATGGCTTAAATCAGGAGGTGATCTGTTTCTTCATGTGTCTTTGGGCTAGGAAGTGTGCTGCTTCAGCTTCTTTTCATGCATCCTCAAGGTGGAAGAGCTGATTTTCTAGTGCAGGCAGGAAGGTGGTTCCTAAAGGTGGGTACAATCTTGGCTCATACCCCATGATGAGGAAAAATGGTGTCTTCCCAGTGGTGGAATGTACAGCTGCATTGTGGGCAAATTCTGCAGCAGTCAGATGTTCCAACCAGGTTTTTGGTTTCCCTTTGCAGAATATGCAAAGGTAAGTTTTCAATTCCTGATTATATCATTCGGTTTTCCCATCAGATTGAGGATGATAGGCAGTAGAAAGGAAGACATCATATTTAAGGAGTTGGGCAAGTTCCCAAGCAAAGGCAGAGGCAAACTGTGGGCCTCAGTCTGAGATTAGTCAGTTGTGTAAGCCAAATCATTTAAAGACAAAGTCGAAAAAAGCTTGGCTATTCCAGCTGAATCAATGGTTTTAGTACAAGGGGTGAGAATTACCCCCTTACTAAGGCCATGGTCAACCACAACCATCACAGAATCAAAGCCCCCAGTGGGGGAAAGATCAGTAATGAGATCCACAGACAGGTTCTGGAAGGGACAGCTGCTTTGGATGGCAAGAAGGGTGATGGGTGGGACAGTAGGGTGAGTTTGGGCCTTGTTGGCCTGACAAACAGCACATCCAGCCACAAATCAATGAATGAAGGTGGAGAGACTGGGCCACCAGTAATCTTTGGAAAGAAGGGCAATGGTGCACATATGACCCCTGTGACCCTCTTTGAGTAAGGTGTATGCAGCAAGCATCAACTCCTGGTGGGCATCGCCAGGAACATACAACTGGCTTTTATAGTACAGGCAGTCATCCATATAGGTCCAATCAGCAGCAGAGGACCATCCAAAGAGAGGAATGTCATTTTCCATCCCTTTAAGGGCATCCAAAATGAGCAGATTATTGCTGGAGGAAGAGCAGATTTTATTGGAAAGGGTGACATCAATGGTCTGAACCTGGTAGTTGAAGGCATTATCAGACAAGATCTGGATGTTAGCATTGTCCTGGGAGGTGTTTATTGTATCCTGTCAAGAGAGGGCATCAGTGGATCCCATGCATGACCCAGGGAGTGCAGTGTAGGCCAGGTCAAAGTCCTGGAGAAAGAAAAGCCATCTGGCTTGGCAGCAGGACAACTTCCGAGGTTGCTTGAAATAAGTAAGGTTCTTGTGGTCCATCAGGACCATGATGGGGAAGGCTGATCCTAAAAGGTATCAGTGCCATTCCTCCAGTCCACGAATGATGGTGAGCAGTTCATGGCCAAAGATATCATAGTTCTGCTTGGCAGGAGCAAACATCTGTGAGAGATAGCCACATGGCTTTAGATCACCATTGTGATCAGGTTGTATCAAGACTCCTCTGGATACTGTCAGGGAGGTGTCGGTCATGATGATAAAGGGGCAGTTGGGGTCAGGGAATGTGAGGACCAGTCAGCAAGTAAAGGCATCACAGAGTTGTTCAAACCTGTTTTGATGTCTGTCCATCCATTCCCATGTCTGGTTCTTCTTTGTGAGGTTGAGAAGAGGCTGGGTGAGGTCTGAGAAGGAGAGGATAAACTTCCAGTAGAAGTTGCAAAATCCTAGGAAGGATTGGACATCCTTCACGTTGACTGATGGGGTCCATTTCTTAATGGCTTTGAGTTTGACAGAGTCCATCTGGACGCCATCCTTGCTAACAATCATGCCCAAGTACTCCACAGAGGGGGCAGCAAAGGTCCATTTCTCCAACTTTAGATACATCTCATGCTCCCAGAACTGCTGTAGGACTTTCTGAGTTTGTTCTTCATGGGTGGTGGGATCAGAGGAGTGGATTAATAGGTCATCCATGTAGATAATCAGCCATCCTTCCATGATGTAGTTATCAAAGAGGTCATCCATGAAGGCTTGGAATGTAGCAGGGGAATTGCACATTCCAAAGAACATTACAGCCAGTTCAAAGAGCCCGAAAGGAGTGAGAAAGGTGGCCTTCCAGCAGTCTTTGGGTTTAATCAAAACATTATTATATCCCCATTGGACATCAAATTTGGTGAAGATCGAAGATCCCTTCAACTGATCAATGAGGTTAGAGATTAAGGGGAGGGGATAAACATTTTTGATGGTGTGGGTGTTACAACCAGTGTAACAATGGGACACATATGCTGAGAACTAAGTTCCTCAGCTACTGTTGTCTACCTTTGTAGACAGATATGTGGACCTTCTGGTCAATAAGGTGGACCCTCTGGTTGGCCTGTGCTATGCAATGGTTGTGGTACCTCTGGATGGTTGTCCCAGTACAGATATGAGCAGGCTCCTCCTAGGCACAGAAAGGAGAGTCAGCTATGGGAGAGTTGTGAACAAGGCTCCTGCATGGTATGTGGTCCCCCATGGACAAGGGGGATGACAATGAGCTGTGGATGATAGCTTGGGCAAGCAGATCCTCTGATCCAGCAGTAAAGTGGAGACTCCTTCTTCTGAAGGATCTCAGTTCCCAAGCAAAGCTTCTGATTGACAGAAGATTGACACAAGGTGTTTTGGCGAGGAGCTTGAACTCTACATAGATTGCATAGATCAATGTTAAAGATACATAAAGCAGAGATCTAACTATTTATACTAGACGCTTTAGGGCTGGAGATATAAATAGATCTACTGAGTACTTCATGCAATCCAATCAGGAGAAGTAAGAGAACTATTGGCACCATTAATGATGCCAGCATAATAGATCCAAGATGAAATGAACTGCAGGTGCAGTTATACTGAGGGTGAAATAAAATGCTAGTGAAATGAAGTGAGACTGAATATGTAATATGATGGAAAGGATACAAGTCAAATATGAGAGAATTTGACTTAGGAGATATATGGTCTGAAATGAAAAGGAGTAAATGAAAGGGGCCAAGGTTAGCATCTGAGGTGAACATAGAGGTGGCTACTCTTGGAGTAGTGAGGAGTCAAAGACCTTGTCCCATAGGGATTGAGGGATGTCTAGATCTGGGAGTACGTCTGCCCAGATATCCCGAGCAGGATAATCAAGAGCATCTAGATAAGGAGACATGATAGGAGAGAGAAAAAGAGGGGTGTCTGTTACATTTGTAACAGTGGGTATTCAGGTACCAGTAGTCCCGGCAAGGCTGAAGCTTTCCATCTTTCTTCTGGACAAAGAAGAATGGGGAAGCCTGAGGGGATTTCAACAGGGTAATCTTTCCAGTTGCAAGATGTTCATCAACAAACTCCTTACAGGCCATCATCTTGGCAGGGTTGAGAGGATAAGCCTTTGCTCTCTTTGGTATGAATGAGTCTTTTAGCTCAATCACGTGATTATAGGGCAAGAGGAAGAGAGTTTAGTTATATCTTTCTTGTTGAAGACATCCTCATAGCTTCAGTATTTGGTAGGCAGGATGACCTTCTTGCTTTCTTCAGCTTGCGCAATGGTTGTAGAAAGTGTGGTCTGGCAGAGGAAGTACTCAGGTACTCCTCCCCTTTCTACGAGGAATTGGACCCATTCTGAAATGGTCCATTGTTGGTATTGATCATAGAGGTCATTCTCTATGATGTTATTTTCTTGGTGTCCAAGAAATCTTAACAGATACCTCTGAACAGTATCTTCATTGTTGGTAGGTTTGTACTTGGTGCAGTAATAATGACCCTTCTGTTCTGCCAGTCTATCTTGGGTTCATGGTTTATAACCATGGTAGACCTAGGATAATGTTGTCCTTGCCACAGTTGAGGATGAGCAGCTTGCATTGCTCTTGTACTCCTTGTTTACCTTGGGTGTTGTCAAAGGGGCGGCTATAATTGGCCTCTTTCCCAAATTTATGGCATCACAAGTCATAGTTACTTCCCTATTTCACCCAGCCCCTGACTTCTCACCAGGCTTGTCACACGGTTTGTGACGAATATCCATGGAAGCACCAGGCGCAGTGTAAAGAAACTTTCTCCGATTATCGAGGCGCGATTGAAGCATCTTGAGGAGTACGACGCGTCATGGGACGATGAACCTGTGGGTTGATCTCATCGTTACTATGAAGACATCTCACGTCTACCTTGCAGAATGATCTTTTGTCTTGGTTCATGGAAGGATCAGAGGGCTCTCAACACCATGTAAGCAATATAACTTCGCGTATTTCAATGACCACTGTGGTCTTCTCCTTGATGGTCCCAGACTGCTTCAGGGTTCCATCCACATTCCAGGCTTTGATTGGCACATCTAAAGCCTCAGTTGGTAACTGCATCCAAGTTATGGTGTCCTTTGCTATAAAGCATCCAGTAGCTCCACTGTTGATAAGAGCATCCACTCCAATGATTTGCCCATTTTGTTTCCAGATAGAGAGAGGAAGGTGAATAGAATTCGATCTAGTTCAGGAAATAAATACAGGGGCAATGGTTATGGAATGTAGTGACATTGGGGCATTCCTTCCTTCTAAAAAGATGTTTTAAATACCTCCTCCCTCTCTGCTGCAGTGAGAGCTTTAACAGACTCACTTTGGATGAGATCTCCATTCTCATTGCAAGTGGGGTCATACAGGAACTTCAAGATGTGAAGTATTTGGCCCCTGTCTTGATTCCCTTCAAGGCTTCAGAAGAATATATCCAAAGAGTCTTTGGTGGGAGTTGGGAGAGGGTCCTTAGGGCTGGGCAGCTCCACAGGAAAAGATAACCTTGATCTTTTGTTATGGCCAGTGTAACAAATAATGTGTACATTGAGAACTAAGTTTCTCGTGTACCATCTTCTACCTTTGTAGACATTTAGTGGGATCCTCTAATCCAATAAGGCAGACCCTCTGGTCAGTGCTGTCTGTGCTATGGTTGTGGTACCCCTAGGTGGTGGCCTCAATACAAGTATGAGTGGGCTCCTTCCATACCTCGTCCCATGGGGATTGAGGGATTTCAATATCCAGGAGGATGTCTTCCCAGATGTCCTGAGCAGGGTGATCAATGGCATGGAGGTCAGGGAATGCTATGGGCGAAAGAAAAATAGGGGTATCCACCACACTTGTAACAGGCAGATCCTCTGATTCCACAATAAAGTGGAGTCCTTCCTCTGAAGGATCTCAGTTCCCAAGCTGATCTTTTAATTGACAAAAGTTGAAGCTTAGTATTTCACCAAGAAGCTTGAACTCTATGTAGATTGTGTAGATCAAGGTTAAAGATACATTGAAGCAGAGCACAAACTATTTATACTAGGGTGCTTTAGGGCCAGAGATATAATAGAGAGTCTGACTATTCAATGTGGTCAAATTGGAAACAGTAAGTAAGTAATTGGTACCATGATTGGTACCAACATAGAGAGACCAAGGTGAAATGAACTGTGGCCATAGTAAGACTGAGGCTGAGATGAAAAGGGGCCAAAATAAACTAAGGTCAGATGTGAAATATGGTGAGTAGATATGAGTCATATATAAGAGAATATGACTTAGAAGGTAAAGGGTCCAATAGAGCCTGAAATGAAAAGAGGGTGAAATGAAAAGGTGTCATAATGAAATTACAGGCGAGATGAAGGGAGAGAGTCCACAAGGATTTGTGTATGTGTTACTCTTGGAAGAGTGAGGAGTTGAATCCCTCATCCCATAAGGATTGAGGGATTTCAATGTCCAGAAGGATGTCTTCCCATATATCCCAAGCAGGATGATCAATGACATGAAGGTTGGAAGACACTAGGAGAGAAAGAAAAATAGGGGTATCCATCACACTTGTAACAGTGAGTTTCTTGGAGCATGGACACAAGGGTGTTAATTTTCTGTTCATTAGGAAGGATATTTTTAAGTCAGTGAGTGAATGGGAAGAGCTACTGAGATAATAGTGACAATAGAATTAGTGATATGGGTAGATGGGAAGTCAGAGGATTCCCAGCCTGGAGACAGCTGGATGGAGGGAACATCCTTGGGGGCAGTGGTGTAGTGTGGGGGAGACCACCCAGATGGGGTATTATCATAGTGAGGAGAGGGGAAGCATGAGGATGGCAGCATCACTTGCATAGAAAGTGGGGAGGGGGTAGACATAACTGAAGAAACAGGCAAAATAGACATATGGCTAGCAAGAGGAGGAATGGGAAGAGGAGGGGAGGTTTCAATGATGGATTCATGGCTGATGTAGGTGGTTATGTAGGCAGGCATGTGGGTGGCTGCAATGAGAAAGGGTTAAGGGGAAAAGTTGTAGGGGTGAGCTTTTTTATAGTCTTTGAGGAGGGAGGACATGTGTCATAGATCTCATTCAGGAACTCATGAATTATCCTCTGTCAGGTATCCCTTCCAATGGATCAGATAGGAGTGATGTGTAAGTGGGCCCTTGTGATGAATTGTTCATTCAATTTCATATTCCTCTTCTCTGCTGACAAGATCTGGAGGTGGGGTGGGGAAATTCGGACCATGTACAGAGTTTTCATGGTAAGAGGTTAGGAGGGATGCATGGAAGACCAGATGTATTTTCCAGGACTTTGGTGGATGGAGGCAGTAGACAATCAGGGAAGGACATCAATGATGGTGAAGGGGCCTTCTTGTTTGGGAGCAAATTTGGGTGAATGACAAACTGTTTGAGGTTTCAGGCTTCAAGCCAGACCTTGTCTCTCTTGGAGAAGGGTTTGAGAGATTGGGAAGAATGGAAGATCATGGTTTGCTGGGTGAGCTCATGGACAGCAAGAGCTTTGTTTTGAGTGGCCAACAGCCATTTGAGGCAAGTCTCAACATTGGGGGTAGAAGTTTCAGGAATAAGCAAAGAGAGGGCATGAAGTTCATAGCCCATGATAAGAAAGAATGGAACTGTCCAATGACAGAGTGTGGGTGATGATTGTGAGTGAACTCCCCATGTGAAATGTATTGTGTTCAGCAAGTTGGATTGTCTCCACAAAAGATCTGAAGGTAGGTCTTGATTTCTTGGTTGATCCATTCAGTTTCACTATCTGTTTGGGGGTGGTAGGCAGTGGAGAGGGAAAGATCATACTTAAGGAGTTTTCTGAGCTCCTTTGCAAACATGGAGGCAAACTGAGGGCCTTGGTTGGAGATAATATTGTCAAAGAGGCTGAATCTGAGATAAACTTTATGAAAGAAAATGTTGGTGATTCCCTCCATGGTGATGGTCTTCTTTGAGGAACAAAGAATCACCCCCTTACTAAGGCCATGGTTGACCACAACCAGGATCTGTGATGAGATCTGTTGGAAAGGGCAGAAAGCAGAGGAATGAATGGGGGTGATGGGTGGAGTAGTGGGGTGAGTATTGGCCTTATTTTGCTGACAGGAGGCACAACCTGCAATATATTCCCAAACATGCACAGCAAGGCCTGGCCACCAGAAGTCAGCAGAGACAAGTTGTCATGTTTTGAGGAAACCTGGGTGTCCAATGGAGTCATGATTGTGACAGTATCAGAGGATGTCACAATGAAGATGACCAGTGGCAGGAACATGTTACAACTAAGTAACAAATAACATATACATTGAGAACTAAGTTCCTTGGTACTGTTCCAACCTCTGTTGGCATTGAGTGGAATTCTCTGATCCAAATATGCAGACCCTCTGGTCAGTGCTAGCTGTGCAGCAGTGTGTGGGACCCTTAGGCATATATCTAGTCCAGTGAAGAGTGGGCTCCTCTCAGGCACAAAAGGGAGAGTTGGCTATGGGTGAGTTGTGGACAAGAAATAAATAGAGATGGTATATAAATCCAAGAGCCTAGCACTGACAACCCTAGTCTAGTTCTCTTGAAGATTTCCCCTTCAACAAGAGTTCCACTCAGTGAGGCTTTGTTCCTCAAAAGATCACTTTACCCTTCACTTGTGAACTTGTCACTCACCCACTTTACCTATTCACAACCTCTGGTTATAGCTAGCTCAGCATCCCCAAGATGATTAGATATACATTATAGGGTTGTTTCAGTCCTTCCTCTGAAGGATCTCAGTTCTTAAGTGAAACTTCTGATTGACAGAAGCTTGACACTTAAGGTTTCACTGAGGGCTTGAACTCTACATAAGATTGCATAGATCAAGGTTAGAGATGTATCTAAGTGGAGAGTGAACTATTTATACTAGGCACTTTAGGGCCAGAGATATAAATAGAAAGACCAACTACTTAGTATGATCCAATTGGGAGTAATAAGTAAGTGAATGGCACCATCATTGGTACTGACATAGAAAGAGACTGAGGTGAAATGGAAAGAGAACAAAATGAACTGGGACCAATATGAAATATGGATGAGTGGATATGAGTCATATATAAGAGAATATGACTTAGGAGAGAAAGGGTCTGAATAGAGCCTGAAATGAAAGAGGGTGAAATGAATAAGGTCTGCTATGAAATATCAGATGAAGTAAAAGGTGCAATGAGGAAAGGATCCACAGTGATCCATGTATCTGCTACTCTTGGAAGAGAGAGAAGTCAAATACCTCATCCCACAGGGATTGAGGAATTTCAATGTCAGAGAGTATGTCCTCCCATATATCCCAGGCAGGATGATCAATGGCATGAAGGGTGGGTGACACTAAAATAGAAAGAAAAATAGGGGTGTCTGTCACACTTGTAACAGAATGTAGATGCAATTACAATAGAGGAGAATGCTGTTGAAATATTTCCAGTCAGCAAGATGGGAGTGGTAGGCAGTGAGAATATCCTTGTTGATGGATTGCAGGGATTGGAGAACAAGGGAATTTCCTTTAGAAGTATTGAGGATCTTGTGGTGAAGGGCAGTATCAATTGCCTGGATAAAGATGGATGAAGGGAGGAGGGTGACTCCTTTATTGTCAAGGTCAGATACAGGGAGAAGGTCTGATTAGTGGGAGAGCATGTTGGGGCCAAAGAGAAGTTTACCAGAAACATGGATCATTTTTAGGTCAAAATCTGTGAGGTCAAGGAGCCAACAAGCTTATTGGTGGTTAAGGTTTTGGGGAAAACAGAAGAAGGTAAGATTCTTATGGTTAGTGAAGACTTGGAGAAGGAAGGGGGAGCTGTGAAGATAATGTTGCCAAGTGTTATGCTTGTTTGGAGGAGAAGTGTAAAGAACTCAGAGTTCGTAGGTTTGTGTGTTTTGAGATGTTCAAGCACATATCAGGACAATAAGCTTTCAGGTCTTCTGAAGTCATTGGAGTCAAAGGTTTCAGAGGGAAGCATTCTCTCGAAAGTAGAATGACAACTTATAGAGGTCTGAGATCTTGAGAAGTGAGATGAGATTTAGACTGAGTAGATCTAAGCTAATGTACATGATGTTTTGTAATTGTATTTATAGAGAGAAGAGCCTATGTGCTCAAGTGATGAAAAGGAAGTTAATGGATTGTGGAAGAAGGATGTGTAAGAGGATGTGTAATTGAAGTGAAGGAATGTGTGAAATGACCCAACAACAACTACTATTGATTATGCTTGGGAACGCCAAGCTACCTATGATCAGAGGTTGAATGAATAGGTAAGTGAGTAGGTGACAGGGCCACAAGCTAAGGAAAAAGGTGATTTTTGAGAATAAACCTTACTGAGTAGATCTCTCTTTGTTGAAGGGGAAAATCCAAGAGAACTAGACTGGGGATGCCAGTGCTAGGCTCTTGGTTTATATAACAAACTATAATTTACATGTGTTGTAGTCTAATCTATAGATGCTACTATAAATAGGGGTAACTCATGGTCAACATGAGGATCAAGCATGTAAAACATGTGTGATGTGCCAGGCATCACAATGGAAGAGAAGTGTAACATGTGTCAAACATGTGTAGAAGCATTGCCTCTAGAATGGAAAAGAAGTACAACATGTGCTAGATATGAGGCACTGGAATGGAAGACAAAATATGCATCTAGCATGTGTGTGCATAAGTGAAGGATGTGCATAGCACAGAGATGAAAGAGAAGAAAGAACATGATGTGAAGATGAGGAGATCTAGATCAGGGGTCTAGACTCCAGACATGGGGCATAATATGGATCGGATGTTTTGCATTGTGTTAGATACTATAAGATCAATAATCACGATGTCATTGCATCCTAGGGGTTATGTCATGTGACACAGTCATGTGACTAGGGAGGTCATGTGATATCAAATCATGTGATCAAAGTGGCACAGAGGCCAAGCCAGCTGAAGTGAGCTATCTTCAGAATAGGATTATATATTGATCTAATTGGATCGAAATAAGATAAGATTAGATAACTTTGATGAAAGTTATCGTGTGTAGGTATTGAGCTGTAACAGTCAAGAGTAGAAGAGAGGTCATGAGCAAGGTCAAGAGCAGTCTGCTCTTCTTTGTATGTCAGAAGGGTCTCATCGGGATTGGTCTCCTGGTCCTCTTCCTCTTTATTGGGAGGGTAGTTGGATTGTTCAGAGACAGGTTCAGGGGACAAACATCAAGGGCAGAACCAGTGAGAGTCTGTGGTGGGGCATGAATAGAAAATGGTGGGAGACTATGGCAATGGTAGCTCCTTCAGGAGAGCTTAGATCTTTTGTTACACTTGTTCAGGGTGAACAGCATAGAGGACTTGAGACACATAGGTTCATGTGGCTTGAGAGATTCAAGCATGCTTTAGGACAATGAACCTTTGGATCTTCTGAGGTTGTTGGATTGAAGGATTCAAAAGAGAGCATCCACTCACAAGTAGGACAGTGACTTATAGAGATCCAGGGATTTCAAGAGGCAGAGATAAATTTAGATCGAGTAGATCTAAGCTAATGTACATGATGTTACTGCAAAGAGTTTATAGAAAGAAGCCTATGCACTGATGTGGTGTAATAGAATAGAATGGATCATGGGAGAAGGCCATGCAATCATAGATGCATAATTGAAATGAAATGAAGAGGACACATAAGCTTAAGGACACGTAAGCAAAATAAAATAAAAAGGATGTATAAGCTTAAGGATGCATAAGTGAAATAAGATGAAGAGGATGTGTAAGCTTAATATTATGACCTCTGAAGAAATCACTAGCTGGATGACGTATCTTGCAGCATACACCAACTACTGGCAAAGGTAATGAAGAAGCTGAGTGAGATCCTTAATCACGCAGGGTGTGAACCACAACGATGACAAGTGGATTAGATTGAGGTAACAGACTAATACATGACAGCCTTTATACTACTGAGAAGAGTGCACAGACCAAGCAGTGTGTGAGAGATATTACTAAGTATAGGTATAGTATAATGAGAGAGTTCTCAACGGTGATTAAAATAAAAAGAGAAGTAAGCAGAGATTAATAACATGTGTTTATGATGTCATGGGTCTAGACTTGCTTAGTCATAGTTTCCCACAGTCACATGCAATAAGGTGTATAGTAAAGAGAAAAATGAATGTGAAGTGTAACGATTGAAAAAGTTTGAAAATGTTAGTATTCATAACACTTAAGGGCATGTAAGCGAAATGAAAAGAAGAAGATAGGAGGCACTGTGGGGCTTGACAGCAGTGCATACAAGGAGAAGGGGAAACATAAGCAGTATCAAGCAAGACAAGTGAGAAAAAGGGATGCAAGATGAGATGAAAGGAAAAAAGAGTATGAAAGGGAAAAAGAGTATCTCAAATCATAACAGACTGCTCTTAACCTTGCTCATGACCTCTCTTCTACTCTTGACCTTCCTTGAGCTCCAACCCCCATCTCCCACTCCTACCTGATCCCAACCAGTCTTTCCCCTTCCCAGTCCTGTGCAACAACCCCCTCTCACTCCATTCTCACTCACACAAACTCCATTTGTCCCCTCAACTCCTATGTCTTTGAAACTCACAGAACTCCATGTCAGCACTTCCAAACCCTTCAACAGAGACTTTGACAAAGCAGAACAATGGATAAACTCTGTTGTATTCTACTTCTATGTCAACAAGGCTGTCTATGATACCAATGGCAAGCAAGTCATGTTTGCCCTCTCCTACATGACTGAAGGGTCAGCCCTTACTTGGGCTGCCACCTTCCAGAAGAACACTGTTGCTGGAGCTACCATTAATCTAGAAATCTTCATCAATTTCCTTGCTGAATTCTACTCCTTATTCAAGCATGGGAACACCATTGAAAATGCTGTTTTCTGGCTTGCCACCAACTTTGTCTCCCCTAAAAAAGACAAATCAAAATCCACTGCCTTGAACCACTATATCTCTGAATTCAAAAATCAGGTAGCTGTAGCTGACATCTCTGACCCAAATGTCCTCATTGGCTATTTCTCTGCTGGACTTCCTGCTCCCCTCATGAGGCACATCATGTCTATGGGTACCATGCCCACCACCATTAAAGATTGGTATACCAAAGCAGTTTCTTTCCAAATCCAATGGGAACAAGCCAATGAAATCACCAAGAGAGGACATGGAAAGAGTCCCACCTACTGTTCCTTTGCCCAAACTACCACCCACACTCCTGCCAAGGATCTCAACACCATGGACATTAATGTAGTCCATCTCACCAAGCTTACTCTGGAAGAATAAAAGCAATGTTGAGACAAAGGGCTTTGTTTCCACTGCTAGAAAGCTGGATACCTTTCCAATGCCTGCCCCATCTATTCTCCTATCTCTTGAAAACCCTCTGAAGTCAAGCAAGTGACTAAAGAGGAAATCCCTAACTTAATAGAAGTTGAAGATGATGAGGAGTGTGTACAAAAGATCACTTTCACCCTGGGTTTTTAGACTGGAGGACTCCCCAATGCAAGTACCTCCTAGAGTATATCAAGATGTAACTGTATCACTGTTACAATCCATGCATATTTCCATACAGCTCATTGAACCCTCTTTTGCACTTCAAGCTGTTGGAACCAAAGCTCTCATCAACAGTGGAGCAACCATCTCCTGTATTGATTGAGACTTTGTAGTGCGAAATAAAATCCCTGCCAAGAAACTTGCTGAATCTGTCCACACCTGAAATGAAGACAACTCCCTGAATAAAAATGGAATCATTGATTGAGTCACCACTCTTTTTGTTGATGTAGAAGGCCTTGCTTTCAAGGTTACCTTTCATGTCATGCACCTTGGATGAGACAACATCATTCTTGGCTGAAAATG
>QFEF01000518.1:0-14140 GCA_003316035.1 Neoboletus subvelutipes
GGATGTCGTCCCAGAGGGAGTCGGGTATCGGAGCGGATACCGACAGGTCCGGTGATGCCATAGGTGAAAGAAAAAGGGTATCCCCCAGGATATTTGTAACAACAGGCGCTGACAGTGAAGACTTCGAAATCCACGTAAGATTGTGTAGATCAAAGTTAGAGTTACATGGGCAGCGATTCTAGCTATTTATACTAAGCCCCTTTAGGGCTGGCTAAAGATAGAATCTCCGCTCTAAAGTCTAAAAGGAAATGACGTGTCACGTCACGTATGATGCAAAAGGAAAGGACGCGTCGCATCACGTAAGATATAAAAGGAAGAGACACATCGCATGAAGTATAAAAGGAAAGACGCATTGCGTGAGATAAAAAGGGAAAGACACGTCACGTACCAAAAGAAGAAGACGTGTCGCGTAATATGAAATAAAGAGCTGCAGGTGCAGCTTCACTAAATAGGGAAATGAACTGAGGCCGGTGAGTCATGATGTAAAGGATACGAGTCATATGCGAGAGAATATGACTTAGAAGTAAAAGGTCCGCAATGTGGAAATGAAAGAAGACCGGGATGCAATTAAGGTTGGAACAGCAAGGAGTCCAGGATGCCTTCCCATACCTCCTGTGGGATGTCCAGGTCTGGGAGGATGTCGTCCCAGAGGGAATCGGGTATCAGTGCGGATACCGACAGGTCTGGAGATGCCATAGGTGAAAGAAAAACAGTACCCCCTAGGACACTTGTAACAAGTACAGGTTGTCGGGTGAAGGCATCTCGGAGGAGTTGGAACCCGGTCTGATGTTTATCTGTCCATTCCCAGGATTGGTTCTTCTTAGTGAGGTCTAGTAGTGGTCTAGCAAGTTCAGAGAACGAAGGGATGAACTTGCAGTAGAAGTTGCAAAATCCGAGGAAGGAGCAGACATCTTTTATGTTCACGGGAGGGGTCCATTCCTTGATAGCCTTCAGCTTGACCAGGTCCATCTGGATGCCAGCTTTGCTGACAATCATTCTGAGGTATTCGACTGAGGGGGCGGCAAATGTGCATTTCTCCAGTTTGAGGTACATCTCGTTATCCTGGAAGTGTTGGAGGACTTTTCTGGTGCGGTCCTCATGGGCAACAGGGTCAGAAGAATGGATGAGGAGATCATCCATGTAGATGATCAGCCATCCTTCTGCGATATAGTCTGCGAAGAGGTCGTCCATGAACGCTTGGAAGGTTGCTGGGGAGTTGCACATTCCGAGGGACATAACAGCCGGCTCAAATAGCCCGAACAGGGTGAGGAAAGCTGCTTTCCACTGATCTTCTGGTTTGATAAGGACGTTATTATATCCCCACCGAACATCAAACTTTGTGAAAATGGAGGATCCCTTTAGTTGATCTATCAGATTGGAAATT
Source organism: Neoboletus subvelutipes (assembly GCA_003316035.1). Classification (NCBI taxonomy): domain Eukaryota; kingdom Fungi; phylum Basidiomycota; class Agaricomycetes; order Boletales; family Boletaceae; genus Neoboletus; species Neoboletus subvelutipes. The sequence goes on from QFEF01000518.1 coordinate 1,385, forward strand.
AGAGGCAGGGGATAAGTGTTCTTAATGGTATGTGTGTTGAGATATCGATAGTATTGACATGGCCTCAACTTCCCATCTTTCTTCTGTACAAAGAAGAACAGAGAAACTTGAGGGGACTTTGACAGGGTGATCTTTCCTGAGGCTAGATGTTCATCAATGAACTCTTTGCACACGGTCATCTCAGCAGGATTTAAAGGATAAGCTTTAGCCCATTTAGGGATGAAGGAATCCTTTAGTTCAATGGCGTGGTCATAGATTCAGGAGGGGGAAAGTTTCGTGGTGTCCTTCTTTTCAAACACACCTTCATACTCTTGATACGCTTTCGGGAGTTCTACTTTCTTAGTTCCTTCTGCCTGGGCAATCGAGGTGGAAAGAGTGGTTCATCTGAGGATATATTCTGGTGCTATCCCCTTATGGTGTCCAGCTAAGAATTGAACTTGTTCTGGAATCGTCCATCTTCTGTACTGATCATAGAGGTCGCTCTTAATGATCTCATTTTCTTGATGACCCAAGACACACAACAGATACCTTTGCATAGTATCTTCCGTGTTAGTTGATTTATAGTTTGCAGGGGTAATGACGACCTTCCCACTCCTCCAGTCAATTTCTGGGTTCATAGTTTGGAGCCATGGCAGGCCCAGGATGACATCATCCTTTCCACAGTTGAGGATGAGCAGCTCGCATTGCTCTCGTACTCCTTGGAGATCTAGGACCACCATGGTCTTCTCCTTAATTGTTCCGGATTGGTTCAGCATCCCGTCTACATTCCATGCACTGATGGGAATGTTGAGTTGTTCTGTCGGCAGTTTCAGTCAGGTGACTGCCTCTTTTGCTATAAAGCATCCTGTTGCTCTGCTATCCATGAGAGCGTTTACACCAACAATTTGCCTGTTTTGTTTCCAGATTGACAGGGGAAGATGAATAGAATTAGACTTCATTCCAGAAATAAATACAGGGGCGATGGTTATGGAAGGCAGTGACACTGGTACACTCCTTCCTTCTAAAAAGACGACTCGAACTCCTCTTCTCATTCTTTGGTAGAGAGGGCTTTAACCTCTTCCAATACGAGTGGGTCTCCGTTTTCATCGCAGGTTGGGTCGTATAGAGACTTCAAGGTGCGAAGCATTTGGTTGCAGCCTTGATCTCCTTTGATACTCCTGAGGAACGTATCCAAAGGGTCTTTGGTGGCAGTGGTGGCAATGGACAGGGCAGGGGAACTGGTCGGGATGGCCCAGGTGAAGTGGTTGGTCTGCTGAACCTTCGGGCTAGCAGGAGCATAGCCAGGGTGGCTCCTAGTTGTGCAACCAATCTTCTTGCAAATGAAGCATCTCCATTCACAAAGACACTTGGCCTGTTCTGTTGGTGTGATTGTAAGACGATCAACATCCATAGCATTGGGATCCCTGTGGCTACTATTGTTTCCACCAAAGGATACCTGTGGTCCTCTTCTAAGGTTTCGGATTCTCCTAAGCCCTCCTTCAATCTCAGAAGCTTTGGAGTAGATCTCTTCCATACTCTTGGCATTTTTGAGTATATTGGACAGAGTGAGCTGGGTGGCGATGGGGATGGAGAGCCCTCTGAGGAACCATTCAGAGAGGGCAGCGATGTCAGATATTTCAGTTCTGACAGCAAGCATGGAGAAGATGGAGACATATTTTTCAAAGCCTGAATTGTCTCTTGCATCCTGGACAAGGTTTGCAATCTTGATTCATGCGGAAGTGGCAGTATCATAGGGGGAAAAGGTGGTGTGAAAAGCTTTGGTAACTTCTTCAAACTTTCTTTCTCCCTTAGTGAGTGTACTATCATTGAGTTTGGTAAGCCAAGCCTCAGAGAAGGACTTCCCTCTTCCTTTGGACATGCAGTTAAGGAAGATGAGGGATTTGGCACAGTCATTATACTTTTCTTTGTGGAGAGAGAAATATCCTTGCATGGCAAGGTACCATCTGTGGGCATCATCTGGTTCTCCCCAGAATTCTTCGGGGAGAGCGGCTTTGATTTCACCCATCCCGATCTGATCTTCATCGTCGGAATCATCACTTCCTGGGTCAGGGTCTTCCAGGTCAGGTTCTTGGCGGTAGGGGTTGGGCTCGCTAAGTAGAATGTTTCTTTCAAGGGCGTGGGAGTAGTATCCAGCAGCTGGTTCTGGTTGGTCTACTTGGATAGGTTTTGGTTCTGATGGTTGTGGCAGGGAATGGTCGGCCAATGGGGTCTGACTTCGGGAGGGACGGTCTGAGGAAGTGGTTCAAACAATGGAAGGGAGTGGAGATGGAGTACTCCAAGATGTTCCTCCGATTCTTCTGGAAGCAGAAGAGGTAGGTGGTACAGCGGCGAAGGATCCTGGTGGATTTCTCTGATTCTCCTTGTCGGACGGTTCTCTGAGTAGGTTCGATAGATTGATACATCTCGTAGTGGTGGCTTCTAGACTACCCTCTGGCAGTCAACAGTTTCAAGATGGGCCTGGGGCATGGCAGCTCTGCAGGTAAAGAATAACTTTAATCTTTTGTTACGACCGGTGTAACAAATAATGCGTATGCGGAAGACTGAGGTCTTCGCTACAGGACAGGTCTTCCTCTGAAGACAACAGCAACCTTCTTGGTCTGCAAGCAGATCATCTGATCGGCGAGCAGTGTGCAACGGTTGTGGTGACCTCAGTTGGTACACTGGACGCAAGGCAATGAGTGGGCTCCCTCCAGGCACACAAGGAGTAGTCGGCTATGGAGAGGTTGTGGGCAAGGCCTGTATCTGGTGCAGCCTCTGGGCAATAGGCGGTGGCAACAGCGAGCATTGGGCAATGGCTCATGAGCTGATCCTCTGATCAGGGACAAAGTGGAGACACCTTCCAGGAACAGGTTCTCAGTGCCTTGATTGAACTCTGATTGACAGACGTTTGAGATCAAGATAGATGACAACAGTGAAACACTGGTTTCAGCGAAGGACTTCAAATTCCACGTAAGATTGCATAGATCAAAGTTAGAGTTACATGGGTGGCAATTCTAGCTATTTATACTAAACCCCTTTAGGGCCAGCTAAAGATAGAATCTCCGCTTTAAAGTCTAAATAAGATAAATGAAGACGCATCGCGTCGTGTGATATAAAAGGAAAGAAGACACATTGCGTCGTATACCATAATAGGAAGAGACGCATCGCGTCGAGGACAAATAACAAATAGAAGTGCTGCAGGCGCAGCTTGACGAAATAAGGCAAAATGAAATGAAATGAAGAACTGAGGCCAAAATGAGTCAGTGATAAAAATGGAGCACAAGTCAAATGCAAGAGAATTTGACTTAGGAGTGTAAAAGGTCCACAGTAAGTAAGACAGGGTCCGAGGTACGATTAGGGCTGGAACAATGAGGAGTCAAGGATGCCTTCCCATACCTCCTGTGGGATGTCCAGGTCTGGGAGAATGTTGTCCCAAAGGGAATCCAGTATCAGGGCTGACACAGATAGGTCTGGAGAACTCATAGGAGAAAGAAAAATAGTCCTCCCTAGGATACTTGTAACACAGACCTTCAAAATCCTCCTAAGTCAAATTCTCTTGTATTTGACTCGTATCCTATTCTTCATTCACCATTTCAGCCTCAGTTCATTTCTCCATTTCATTTTGACCAGATTAGTTGAGCTGCACCCACAGTATCGCTATTTCATATTTATCCTCGATGCAACACGTCTCATTTTCTATTATGGTATGCAACACAACATGTCTTATTTTCTCTCACGATATGTGATGCGATGCGTCTTCACTTTACCTTCTTCTTATGCAATGCAACGGGTCTTCATTTTTCCTTTTATACTTTAGAGCGGAGATTCTATCTTCAACAGCCCTAAAGGGGTTTAGTATAAATAGCTAGAATTGCCACCCATGTAACTCTAACTTTGATCTATGCAATTTTACGTAGAATTCGAAGCCTTCACTGTCTCTGCCGTGTTTCAGTGTCATCAATTGCCATAGTCAATCTTGATCTCAAACTTCTATCAATCAGAGTTCGATCAAGGCACTGAGAACCTTTCCAGGAAGGTGTCTCCACTTTGTCCCTGATCAGAGGATCAGCTCACAAGCTATTGCCCAACACTCGCCATTGCCGCCACTCATTGCCCAAGAGCCACACCTTGATAGAGGCCTTGCCCACAACCTCTCCATAGCCAACTACTCCTAGTGTGCCTGGAGGGAGCCTGCTCATCACCTTGCGTCCAGTATATGTTACAAGTGTCCTAGGGGGTACCGTTTTTCTTTCGCCTATGGCATCTCCAGACCTGTCGGTATCTGCACTGATATCTGATTCCCTCTGAGACGACATCCTCCCAGACCTGGACATCCCACAGGAGGTATGGGGAGGCATCCTGGACTCCTCTGAAACGACCCAACAACAACTACTATAGTCTTGGGGACGCCGAGCTATGATCTGACTGTAGAATAACAGGAAGGTGAGCGAGGAGTGACAAGGTCCAAGACTCAAGGATATATCAAAGGGGTTGAGCTAAGAAGCTCCTGAGTGGATCTCTTGTTGAAGGGGAAAACTCCAAGAGAACTAGACTGGGGTTACCAGTGCTAGACTCCTGGTCTTATATATCATCTCTATGTATGTACATGTGTACTACGGATCTACCGATGTAGAGACGGTGATTAAATACATGAAGGAAACATGCATCAAGCATGAGGATAAAGCGTGTATCAAACATGCTGAAGGAGTGTGTAAGAAGCATTGCTTCTGAAATGGAAGAGAAGTATCAACATGTGTCAAACATGAGGAACGGAAATGAATAACATGCGTCAAGCATGTGTGTGACAAATAAGAATATGTGCACAGCACGGACATTAAAGTCGTGAGGAAGTCATGAGGTGATCTAGATCTGTATCATAGATTCCTGATGTCGTAATAAATGACTAGCATTTGTGAGTCATGTGATTTCTAATCACATGATGGGAAAGTCATGTGATTTCTAATCACATGATGGGAAAGTCATGTGATTTCTAATCACATGATGGGAAAGTCATGTGACACTAGGTCACATGATTATGGCGCTCAAGGCCTAACCAGCTGAAGGGAACTATCTTCAGTATAGAGATTAGATTCAATCTAATCATATCTGATAAGATAAGATAAGATAACTTGATCAAAGTTATTGTGTGCATGGATCGAGCCGTAACATCCTCGCTGTTCCAACCTTAATCGCATCCCAGTCTTCTTTCATTTCCACACTGCGGACCTTTTACTCCTAAGTCATATTCTCTCGCATATGACTCGTATCCTTTACATCATGACTCACCAGCCTCAGTTCATTTCCCTATTTAGTGAAGCTGTGCCTGCAGCTCTTTATTTCATATTATGCGATGCGTCTTCTTCTTTTGGTACACGATGCGTCTTTCCCTTTTTATCTCACATGACACATCTTTCCTTTTATACTTCACGCGACATGTCCTTTCCTTTTGCATCATACACGACGCGTCGCGTCATTTCCTTTTAGACTTTAGAGCGGAGATTCTATCTCGAACCGGCCCTAAAGGGGCTTAGTATAAATAGCTAGAATCACCGCCCATGTAACTCTAACTTTGATCTATGCAATCTTACATGGATTTCGAAGTCTTCGCTGTCAGCGCCTGTGCCAGTGTCGAGAAACCGGTGTTTCATTCGTCTAAATCTTGATCTCGATCTTCTGTCAATCAGAGCTCGATCAAGTAGCTGTGAACCTTCTATACGGAGGTGTCACCACTTTGTCCCTGATCAGAGGATCAGTCCGCTAGCCATTGCCCAACGCTAGCCGTGCCAGCCGCCTATTGCCCAGAGGCTGCGCCCAGATACAGGCCCTGCCCACGACCTGTCCATAGCCAACTACTCCTTGTGTGCCTGGAGGGAGCCCGCTCATTGTCTTGCGAACAGCATACCTGCTGAGGTCGCCACAACCATTGCACACCACTCGCCAATCAGGTGATCTGCTTGCAGACCAAGAAGGTCGCCATTGTCTTCAGAGGAAGACCTGTCCATAGTGCTCTTGACTTCAGTCATCCGCATACGCGTTATTTGTTACACCGGTCGTAACACTATACCACCGGTCGAACAGGCACAATGCACTCAGTCAGATACTTATTACCAATCAGCAACTTGACAAGCTCTTGGCAGCACGGACCAACTTTGCCAGTCATGGTATGCTGAGCAGAACATGCCTGTCAAGTGTGCTCAACTTAATAGGTACGCAATTTATTATTGAATCTAGGGATCTCAATGGCTGATTTTCAACCACTGAAGCTCAAATGGCTCCATCTGCTACCCCTGCAGATAGTCCTGATGCCACACAGGGCAATTCAAACTGCCCTTCTGCAAGTATTGCAGCTGATAATGATGATGGGGAAGCAGACCATGGTGCAACCATACTTGCAGCTGAGGTCAAACTCTTACAAAATTGGCATACATTCTTCCATATCTATCATTTGCAATGTCACATTTACCTGTGACCACATAGAATATAAACATGCAAGGACTGTATGTGCATTGACTACAGAGCTTGGCATTCCCAACTTCATGGTTCTTCTCTAATGCTTTCTGTTTGAGTGCCTCAACCCCAACAATCCACATGATATTACAGCTGTGCCACATTTCAAGCTCCCTTGTTATGATGGGCCAGTGTCCGTGTTTAATTCTGTTAAAGTCCGGAACTCCAAAGGTCCAGAGTTTAGCAGAGCAAGTCCAGTGCTATAAGTACCAGAGCTCAGCTGTTGCCAAAGGGGCAAGAACAACTAGTATTTACCTATAAGTACCAGAGCTATGGTACTTACATTAGTCTCAGAATAACTAGTATGTAGCAAATAACTTACCTCAGCTGTTGCCAAAGGGGTGAGAACAACTGAGATGTTGGGAAGAAGAAATGGGACTATATATACTGTATGGTTAAGGCACACTCATACCTCAATATCTATCAGGGAGGAAAGATGAAGGGAAAAATGTGGTAATGTCTGTCAGGAGACATTGCTGAGTGGCAACTCCATACTGTAAGAGAAAGTCCTAACTCTGGAGGAAGTCATCATCTATGCAGTCCCTTTGAAGGTCCAGATGACTGGAGTACCTTCTGGAGTAAGTAGTATTTTATCAAATTCCACATCATCCCGATTTTACACACCTAGTGATCTATGTGGGACTGGTGGGATGCATAAGGAACACATCTGATCCTGTCCAATGTGGAGGGGTGAGGGCCTGCATGACGACTGTGCGCTTGTTGGAACAGATCCAGGTGCAAATGGGATGCATGGGTATGAAATTGCCTGTGTTTTTTGTTTTTTCTCCTTTGTCTATAAGGGCATAACTTATCCTTGTGCAGTCATACCCTGGTTTGATAAAGATGGCAAGGAGCCTGATGAGCTCACCAGAATGTGGATCATTCACCCAGGCACTCTTCCCAATCGTACACCCAACTATGCAATTATCCACATCAAGTCAATTTACTGTGCAGTACATCTAATACCCATCTATGGCATGAACCCCATTCCACTCGAAATAAAGCCACACCATTCATACAATGCATTCAAGTCCTTCTATGTTAATAAGTATGCTAACCATCACTCGTTTGAGATCGCATCTTAGGCACAAACACCCAATATTCACATCGTGATAGAAAATGTTGTAATTAGACCACTTGGACTATTTTTTTAAATACCTTTTCTGTTTTTCCGGTTGTGGCCTGAGAAATTCATGGATGTACTGGAGCAGAGATGTCTTATTGTGCATTTGTAGTCCCTTTTATCAATTGGTTCACTGTCGGCACTTTTTCTAGCAGGCCAAGTGTACCAAGTGTGAATAAGGCCGTGGGCAAATTACTGATGCATTTGACATTAACAATCATCTTAGCACACGCATACATCGTATAATGACAACACTAAAGTTGCAAACAAATCCAACTCGAGGACCGCATGGTTGCGGCCGTGTTTCTTAGGTTAGCTCACTGGCACCACTATCTTCCAGTACTCCATCGTGCTTGTAGTACCTAGAGAATATCCGGTGGTGAGTACATTTTTCTCGATGCAGAACAGACACGGAGCATTACACTTCAGCGACGCAGTATGCCTTGTTAACCCATCAAGTCGGGTGTATGCTTTGTTGCAGTTGAAACACCTGAATCGAACACCCAGATGGACAGATTGGATGTGCTTTGGAATATTCATCCACTGCAAGGTATCGGGACATCCCATCCACGGGCACTGAACAGTTTGCCGCTGCGGGTGCCTATGACCATGCAGACGAAGGTGCAATTTGACGGACTTGACTGAACCATCCAGCGGCAGAGCGCAAGGCAAACCACCAGCAAGTCCACAAGTAGGTGCTGGCACAGCGAAAGAGACAGCAGGAAAGCCTGCCATCACCGTTCCAAGTGGAGAAACGCCATGTGTGCCATTGTTCCGGTGAGAGCTTCCATGCACGTTGCCTGACAGGGGAGTCAGTAGAGCAATCATCGATGCTACCAGTCTTACCAGCTGTGACCGAACTTCCTTCGACTGGTGGGGAAATGGACCAATCAGTGTCAGATTCCTCGGTCGGGATCACTGCGTAGATCTGTGTGGGGTTTCCCTGGATGTCAGCGATGGGGAGGGGGGGAGGGGGAGAGTACCTTCCCCAGGTGTGAAATTTGCGTTTGAGAGTGTAGCAAGATCAAACGGATGTCGGTGCATGTCAGGTTGCTGAATGTAGAGGACCTCTGAAAATGAGGTGTTCTTATATCTGCAGCAGCCATGAAGACGGGTTGGTAAATATTTGAAACGTCCATGGAGGCTTTGCGTCAAAGATAACAATCAGCCCCCTGTTCTGGAGTTCGGTTTCAATCTCAGGCTTATAGTCACAGCGGTCGACTACAGCAAAAGTACTCATTGTCCGTGATCTCGCCGAGTGCATCCGCCCACCTGATGCCAGGCGATCAGCACCGCCTATCAACCAACTATCACTCCCATTCGACGAGGGAAAACACGCGATCACCTCATGGCCTTCCGTTGTGGCAATCTCCCATGATTCAAAGTGTGACAGAACCTTGTGCCTGCGGAAGGACAAATGCCTTGCACGAGGCCTGTGGCGAACGGATTCTAGTGCGGAAGCGATATCGAATCATTGAGCGCCCACAAGTGGGGATTAGGCCCATCGACAATCTGAGATGCCCTCAAGGCCTCAAATTGGACTCGGCATGGCTATGGCTTCAACGCTCGTGTTCTTTTTCAGTAGGACCCTTTCATAATTTCCTCTTTTGCCAGCTGCATCCTCCAATCACAGCTCTCAAATGACTTGTAGTAGTAGAGCAGTCGAGCGATAACGTTGCATCGCGTCTTCGCAGATTAGTAGTTTCAATTCATGTTCTGTACAGCACGTAACTGAGTCCTGGTAAACGGCGAATATTTTGAACAGACCGCTCAGTGGTTCGTTATTGTTTCATACATGGCATAGGTCAGTGTACTGCGTAGGACTGCGGGCCGGAACGTGCTGCAAGAAAAAGCGGCATGGGGGATAAGACAAGAAGAGGGACATGGCAATCCGGTGGATGACTCTGCCGCCGTGTATAGTTCTTGATGCCTCTTTTTGCGAAGCCACTTTAAACCTGTGGATGTCTCGGTAAATCTTTCACATGCACACCTCCGAAATTGCGTGTCGCTCGAAGCTTGGTTCCAAACGGACACGTTAATCTTGTTCTCGGAGAGAAACGTGAATCCCAGTTCGTATTGCCACAAAACGCCGCAGTAAGTAAGCGTTGTCGGTCCATCCACCAGTGTGCTAGCTCAAAGAAGCCATCAATGTATCTCTCTCTATCACATCCGAGTCCAGGTCGTTCGGGCCCGCGAGCTCGAGACAAGTGTCCACCCAAGCCAAGGCCCATGCACCATTCCCTACCTTCGTACCGCCGAGAACCCGCCGAGGAGCGACCTGTTCCCAGCGAGACCGGGTCGGCTGCGTGTCCGCACGGTCTACTCGGAGAACGACATCAACGATCAGTGATTCCAAGAGATGTAAGGTCCGACGCACAATGTACGAGACCCGTGTGTGGTTCGTACACACCCAACGGAAATTCGGTGTCGTCCACCTTTTTCTTTTTCCCCACGTCCCCTTCGCCATCGACATCCATCGCGCCGCTCGCTTCTTCTTTCTCCTTTCCTTTTCCAGAACTAGGACTGCCCTCTAGGACACCCCCGCATGCGATTCTCGCTTCTTGCCTCATCTTGGCCCACCCTGTATTCATCTCGTGGACTCTCCTCGCAGCCTCCCACATCCAGTTCTCCCCAGTAAGACCCTCCCGAGACAGCATGCTCTTCCTGACAGCACTATGCGGTCCGTCACTGAACGGACCCCATCCAGAGGCACCGAAGAGGGTAGTTGGGCCTCCAGCACGATATACACCTTGATTTGTACCTGAAAATGTCTGGCTCGGCGCAGAGATGGTAGGAACATTGCTCGCCGAAGTAGCAGTTGGGTCTGGAAGCTCACCGACAAAGTCGCCTGGGGAAAGACCTTTGGCAGTGATGTCGGCGAGTACGCGATCCTCGTAATAATCATCTGTGATCCAGCGTCCATCTGAAGCGAACCGACAGTAAAACTCTGAATGGCCAATTGAACACACATCGCATCAACTCACTCACCAATGATCATTTTAGCGCCATGTAGTTTATATGCGCTTCGGGCAGTAACCAATGTGACGCTGCGTGTCTTGAGATGGGCACCAAGCTTTCCAGCTTGTATGAGTGCCTCTTTTTCCTGGTGTGAAGCACTCAGTTTGAGTGCCAGTGGGTTACGACGAAAATAGTATAACGAGTCCCGGAAGCCCGAGGAACGCGCAGCATCAATGGCAAGCATGTATTGTCGTGTTGGGTGTCGATCAGGAAGAATGAAAGTGCTACATTTGAAGCGTCGACCTAGGGACTTGTCAGATGTTTGACCACCAAAGGGACAGGCTCGGCACGAAAGAGGATGGTCACTCACCATCGAGCAGATTTCCATCTATATCAATCTTTTGGTCTCCCTTTTCATCGGGGTCTGTGACGAACTCGTCGCCTTCGATATAACACACCTTATCTCCAACTCTGCGCCATGCGCGTCCGCCTTCCTCGCCCTCTTCTCCCTCGCCTTCTCCCTCACCGCCCTCCCCCGAGAAGCGAGCCGTCAAGCCTTTCCCGCGACCCCGTCCTTTACCGCGGCCACGACCCCTCCCCCTCACACGCGCTGCGGGTGTAATCGGAGCAGCTGCACGTGCGCGTCCTCTCGGTCTTCCACGAGGACGAGCGGAAGCGCGTGCGTCACGGTCACCACCCTCTTCATCATGTCCGTCATCCACGCCACTCCCCTCCAAATCCCCCTCGCCCTCGCCCTCCATATCCACATCTGTGCCATCCGCAGCAGGCTCTTCGTCATCCAATACGCCCTCGGATTCCTCCCGCTTCGTGTGGACGTCGTCCTCGTCGACATCGTCGGCTTCCTCGGGGTAGGAGACGGGCGTCTGGACCGCGGGCGTATAGGACCGCCGTGTGATGATCGTAGCGCCTCCACGGCCGAGACCGGGCTTGAGAATGATTTTATGACTGGAGGTGGACGTGCCGGCGCGCTTCATATGTGAGCGGAATATTCTTTGCAGAGTTCAACGACGTTTGTCGTGACTTTTACCGTACTCCGGTGGGTGGCGTAGCCTCGTCCAGAAAATCGTTACCCCGGGTCTAGTCAGTCACACCGCTGAACTGACCTCAGTGTACAGTACCGGGCGAACGTCGCGGGCATACAAACAATAATTTGTTACGTAATAGGAAACTCTCTTTCAAACGTGGACGCGAACGCCCAACGTGTCACCATACCATGTCGTCTTTCCGGGACCTCCTCGAGGGCAAAATCGTCAGTATATTGTCGTGGACTCGCCGTATCGGGCCTCTCTGACACATTATAGGATTTTCATGGCCAAAAGAAAGCGGACGACATTGTTCGCATAGCATTCATATTGAGTACCGTAAGTTGCTTTGGTGCACTCGAGGTACTGTGTTCAATTGTCCGTAGATGCTTTCCTTTGTCCTCGGCTTCGCACTCCAATCGCTTCGTGTATCGATGGGAACGTTTACTCTCTCCACGGCCGCCCTTTCGTTGGTGCGCAATGCGCAGCTTGCTTCAGCCCGGACCCGTAGAATGCTAACCGTCCAGTGTACCTATAGGTCATTCTTCCACCCTGGCCGGTATACAATAAACATCCTGTCAAGTGGCAGTCCGCCCAGCCAGCCACACCGAAGAAGAAATGATGTTTTCAATCCCCTTTTATACACCATTTTTGTATTGGCCCAGTTCGCCGCTGTATATGCGAATGCAATGCATTTATATCAGGTCAACCACGGTAGGTTCGCATGAATAATTTTGAGTTCAGTTGTATGAAAAGGGAGATTATCATGGCACCGCTGCGTGATTGGGGCGACATACCACCCATCCACGTCGCTATCGTGAGCAACATAACGGAACAGGACCTTGGCATCAGCCTATATACCATCCACGGTACAACTACTCTCCTCGACCTCTGGTTAGGAGACTGATGAAAAACCGAGTATTCTGCAATGCCACCGGCGCTTACGAACAATGGCATTCCATGCTAATTCTAACAAATCGTCATCGTGTTTACTACAAGTTTTGAGAAGACACTCGGGAGTTGAATATTTAAATCACACCAATGGATCAGATGACAGAATTTGTGATTATTCGCAGATCAAGGATACAAGGTTCCAATTAGCGACCCTACAGTCCCCACTTTCCCCCCTCCTGCGAGTCCCAACAA
>QFEF01000520.1:0-23234 GCA_003316035.1 Neoboletus subvelutipes
CCGCGCCCAGATACAGGCCTTGCCCACAACCTGTCCATAGCCAACTACTCCTTGTGTGCCTGGAGGGAGCACTCATTGCCTTGCGAACAGCATACCAGCTGAGGTCGCCACAACCGTTGCACACCACTCGCCGATCAGGTGATCCGCTTGCAGACCAAGAAGGTCGCCCATGTCTACAGAGGTAGACTTGTCCCGTAAGCGAAGACCTCAGTCTTCTGCATACACGTTATTTGTTACACCGGTCGTAACACACTCAATTTGCGCTTATGAACACCAACACTGCCAATGCCACCCTCATATTTTCTCAGAATGTTATCAAAGCCATCCTGCGTGCTGATGTTGCTATGAGTACAGATAGGTGGGATATGAAATGACCCAATCAACTACTATAATTGTCTTGGGAATGCTGAGCTATGATCTGACTGTTTGAAGAAGAGGAAGTGAGTGAGGAGTGACAAGGTCCAAGACTCAAGGTAAAAGTGATTGTTGAGGCTTAATATCCTCACTGAGTGGATCTCTTGTTGTAGGGGGAAACTCCAAGAGAACTAGACTGGGAATGCCAGTGCTAGGACTTGAGGTTTATATATAAAATCCTACTACTTGTACATGTGTACCATGGATCTACCAATGAGTAGTGGTGATTAAATACATGAGTCTAACATGCATCTTGTTACGATTTACCTTTTCTTTTCCTACATTGTTCTCTTCACTACCTCTCTATGTTTACCATTCGCTCATTGAACTCTGTACCTTGCCATTTGAGCCCCGCTTGGTACTTACCAATTCATTTCTGTCTTGTTCTGATAGAACCTTCTTCAATGTTGTCATTCAACTGACTCATCCCTTCTATGAAGTTCTATCAACTTCCATGATTACCAATTGTTTACTTGGTTCAGTTATATAAACCGTAGATATCAAGCGATGTACTCCAGCTTGACCTCCTTGGGTTTCCTCTGGAATTCCCTTGAATCTTATATATTTCATCACTTCCTTGATTATCGCTCTCTAAGTCCTGGTCCTACTTTTGAGTGGACCCTTGTCCTTGAAACCTTTGAACCCTTGACCCACAACCATTCAAGTCATGTCCACTTCAACAAGGCTAGCATTTGACTATGCCTTGTAGGAAGAACATTTGAACCCTTGATTGACCAAGGCTACGCTCGTCCTTACCCAGGCCAAGCGTAACACATCTAGCATGTGTTACAACTGGTGTAACAATGGGATGCATACATGGAGAACTAAGTTCCTTGGCTACCGTCATCTATCTCTGTAGACAGATGTGTGGACCCTCTGGTCAATAAGGCAGATCCTCTGGTCGGCCTGTGCTGTGCAATGGTTGTGGTACCCCTGGATGGTTGTCCCAGTACAAGTATAAGCAGGCGCCTCCTAGGCACAGAAAGAAGAGTCAGCTATGGGGGAGTTGTGGACAAGGCTCTGGCATGGTATGTGGTCCCTCATGGACAAGGGGGACGATGACTGTTATGACCGGTGTAACAAATAACATGTATGCAGAAGACTGAAGTCTTTGCTACAGACTGTCTACCTCTGTAGACAATGTGGACCTTCTTGGTCAGCAGGTGGATCCTCTGATCGGCGTGCAGTGTGCAATGGTTGTGGTGACCTCAGTTGGTATACTGGATGCAAGGAAATAAGCGGGCTCCCTCCAGGCACACAAGGAGTAGTCGGCTATGGAGAGGTTGTGGGCAAGGCTTCTATCAAGGTGCAGCTCGTGGACAATGAGTGGCGGCAATGGCGAGTGTTGGGCAATGACTCATGAGCTGATCCTCTGATCAGGGACAAAGTGGAGACACCTTCCTGGAAAGGTTCTCAGTGCCTTGATTGAACTCTGATTGACAGGAGTTTGAGATCAAGTTTAGATGGCAGTGATTAACAATGCTGAAACAGCGAAGGCTTCGAATTCTACATAAGATTGCATAGATCAAAGTTAGAGTTACATGGGTGGCAATCTAGGCTATTTATACTAAGCCCCTTTAGGGCTGGTCAGAAATAGAATCACTGCTCTAAAGTATAAAAGAGTAAATGAAGATGCATTGCGTTGTGTACTGTAAAAGGAAATAAGATGCGTCACATTGAAGATAAATATGAAATATAAATGCTGCGGGTGCAGCTGGACGAATTCGAAAAAGGTGAAATAGTAAAATGAACTGTGGCCAAAATGAACCAGGAAGGAATGGACACAAGTCAAATACAAGAGAATTTGACTTTGGAGAATTTGAAGGTCTGCAGCAAGATAAAACCAGAACTAGACTAATCGAAGAAGAGTCAATCATCAAAGAGAATGGAATGGAAAACCTGGTCCCAGAGTTCCTGTGGCATCTCTAGACCCAGGAGGATGTTGTTCCAGAGTGAGTTGGGTATGGGGGTGGATACTGATAGGTCGGGAGAAGCCGTAGGGAAGAGAAAAATAGGCCCCCCAGTTATACTTGTAACAATGACAAGCTGTGGACAATAGCTCAGACAGGGGCTACTTCCTCTGAAGTACCCAACAATGAAAGTGGAGACTCCTTCCTCTGAAGGATCTCAGTTCCCAAGCAAAGCTTCTGATTGACAGAAGATTGACACTCGGTGTTTCAGTGGAGAACTTGAACTCTATGTAGATTGCATAGATCAAGGTTAAAGATACATCAAAGCGGAGTCCTAACTATTTATACTAGCCACCTTAGGGCTGGGACTATAAATAGAGAGACCAAGTACTTCCAGCAATCCAATCGGGAGAAGTAAAGAAACTATTGGCACTGTTAGTAGTGCCGGCATAAAGGAAGTGATATGAAATGAACTGTGGCCACAGTTGTACTGAGGCCAAAATGAATGCTAGTGAAATGAAGATATAGCTAGCGAAATGAAATATGATGGAAAGGATATGAGTCAAATGCGAGAGAATTTGACTTAGGAGTAATAGGTCCGAAATGAGCTCGAAATGAAAGGGGGCAAAATGAAATGGTGCCAAGGGGACATGAGATGAAAGCGAGTGCTAGAGGAGGCTACTCCTGGAGTAGTAATGAGTCAAAGACTTTGTCCTGTTATGACTGATGTAACAAATGACGCATACACAGAAGACTGAAGTCTTTGCTACCATTGTCTATCTCAGTAGACAGATAGGTGGGCCCTCTGGTCAATGAGATGGACCCTCTGGTCGGTCTGTGTTGTGCAACAGTTGTGGTACCCCTTGGCAAAGCCACAGTACAAGTAGAAGCAGGCTCCTCCTAAGCACAGATAGGAGAGTTGGCTATGGAGAGGTCGTGGGCAAGATGTTACAAACATAACTGACACCCCACTTTTTCTCTCTCCCATCATGTCCCCTTACCTGGACACTATTGATCACCTTGCTTGGGACATCTGGGCAGACCTTCTCCCAGACATAGACATTCCCCAATCCCTATGGGACAAGGTACTCAACCCATCGCTACTCCAGGAGTAATCCCTCTGGGGCTTGCCTTCTCACTTCTGTCTTGCTACCTTTCAGCGGCTTTTCATTTCATTCCAGACCATATATTTCCTAAGTCAAATTCTCTTACATTTGACTCATTTCCAAATTACCATTTCATATTTGGTCTTACTTCATTTCACTAGCAGTTCATTTTGGCCTCAGTATGACTGTGACCGCAGTTCATTCCATCTCAGCTCCTTTATGCCAGCACTATTAATGGTGCCAATAGTCTCTTTACTTCTCCCGATTGGATTGCTCAAAGTACTCAGTCTCTCTATTTATAAACCCAGCCCTAAGGCAGCTAGTATAAATAGTTAGGACTCTGCTTTGATGTATCTTTAACCTTGATCTATGCAATCTATGTAGAGTTCAAGATCCCTGCAGAATCACCGAGTGTCAATCTTCTGTCAATCAAAAGTTTCACTTGGGAACTGAGATCCTTCAGAAGAAGGAGTCTCTGATTTCATTGTCAGGTACTTCAGAGGAAGTAGCCCCTGTCCAAGCTATCATCCACAGCTTATCGTCCCCCTTGTCCACAAGGGACCACATACCATGCCAAAGTCTTGTCCATGACTTTCCCATAGCCAACTCTCCTTTCTGTGCCTAGGAGGAGCCTGCTCTCACTTGTACTGGGACAACCATCCAGGGGTACCACAACCGTTGCACAGCACAGGCCGACCAGAGGGTCCGCCTTATCTGACCAGAGGGTCCAACCATTCATCTACAAAGGTAAACAACGGTACTTGGGGAACTTAGTTCTCAGCGTATGCGTTCCATTGTTACACCAGTCATAACACAAGGCCTCTATCAAGATATGGTGACTCATGGACAAGAGTCACAACCTCGGGCTGTGGACAATAGTCTGAAACAGGGAATCCTCTGATCTGCAGATAAATGGAGACACCTTCCTCTGAAGGTTCTCAGTTCCTTAACTGAACTTCTGATTGACAGGAGTTCAAGGTTAAGTGTTTCAGTGAAGGCTTTGAATTCTATGTAAGATTATGTAGATCAAAGTTAAAGTTACATGGGCGGTGATCAAGCTATTTATACTAAGCCCCTTTAGGGCCAGTCTAGAAATTGTTATGACCAGTGTAACAAATAACGCATATGTGGAAGACTGAAGTCTTTGCTACTGTTAACAGTTATGACCTTCAGATCAGAGGCCCTCTGGCCGACAATGATGTGTGCAACGGTTGTGGTACCCCTTGGCAAAGCCACAGTACAATAGTGAGCAGGCTCCCTCCAGGCACAGAAGGAGGAGTTGGCTATGGAGAGGTCATGGACAAGGCCTCTATCTCAGTATGGCTGCTCGTGGATGGGAGCAATGACCTCAGGCATTTAGATGATAGCCCAGACAAGGGATCCTCTGATCCACAGTTTAAGTGGAGACACCTTCCTCTGAAGGTTCTCAGTTACTTAACCGAGCTTCTGATTGACAGAAGATTGAAGTTAAGACTTCCGGTAATGAGCTTCAAATTCCATGTAAGATTGTGTAGATCAAAGTTAAGAATACATGGGCAATCGATTGGGCTATTTATACTAAGCCCCTTTAGGGCCAGTCTGGAGATAGAGTGCTGCTCAAAATAGAAAAGGTACCATAATGAAAAGGATATGAAATCAAATAGACTGCAGGCACAGTCGTATTGACACCAGGGTGAAATGAACTGCATCTGCAGTTATACAGGTACCAGAATGAAAGCATACAAAATGAAAAGGGCTGGAATGAAAAAGGTGCGAAGTAAAAGTCTAAAGTGGTTAAATGGAGCATGAGTCAAATATGAGAGAATTTGACTTAGGAGGTAATAGGTCCAAAATGAATAGATAGTGAGATAGAAATAGGGGCCACATAAGGGATACAAGAGGAAGGGCTGATTAGTCGTGGAAGAGTGAGGGATGGAATACCTCGTCCCATAGGGCTTGTGGGATGTCGAGGTTGGGGAGGATGTCATCCCAAAGGTCATTAGGGAGTGGGGCAGCGATGGAGAGATCAGGGGAAGCGAGAGGAGAGAGAAAAATGGGGGCATCTGTTATACTTGTAACAGAAATAGAGTTGCCGACTGAAATAGAAAGGTACCATAATGAAAGGATGAAAGATCAAATAGACTGTGGGCACAGTTGTATTGATACCAAAATGAAGAGAACTGCAGGCACAGTTGTAAAAATACTGGAATGAAAAGTATGTAAAATGAAAAGAGACCGAAATGAAAGCATACGAAATGGAAAGATACCATTAGATGAAAGTGGATAAAGAAACATGAGTCAAATGTGAGAGAATTTGACTTAGGAGATAATAGGTCCGAGATGACAAAGGCCGAGATGAAAAGAGACTGTGCAGGGAATATGGAGAGCGGGTTCATTAGTCCCAGAAGAGTTCAGTGTGGAATACCTCGTCCCATAGGGCTTGTGGGATATTGAGGTCAGGAAAGATGTCATCCCAGAGCTCTTCGGGAAAACTGGCTGCAATTGAGAGATTTGGTGAATTAAGGGGTGAGAGAAAAATGGAGGTATCCATTATTCTTGTAACACGTCCCATAGGGATTGTGGGATATCGATATCTGGGAGTATATCTGCCCAGATGTTGCAGGCTGGATGGTCAAGGGTGTCTAGGTGAGGAGACACAATGGGAGAAAGAAAAAGAGGGGTGTTCGTTACATTTGTAACAAAGACCTTTGGCAGGAGAGGATGATGTGGAAGCAGATTTCTTTGCAGGAGATTTACTCATATTACGGATCAAATTGGTACAGGTCCTCATGTTGTTTGCTTGGTCTTCCAGATGACCCAGGTGACCCTGTTGCTAGGAGTTACCACCTTTCCTTTCAGCTTTGGCATCTGTACAATGATGTAGAATATACTGCTATGCTCTGGAGACCATGTATTGTACTTATAAAATCCCAGCTAGCAACCCATGCCAACCATATCAGTCCTTCTATTTCTGATGACATTCCCCCAAGCGGTATGAGTTGAAATGAAAGAAAGAAGGCAATTTGGCTAAAAGGGGCAGCAGAGGTATTCAAAGGGGGTAGGCAAAAGTATATATTTGATGGCATATGATCATCAGTTACCCATTGCTGGAGATATAAGGATTACCGATCACCAGGGGCCCATTGGAATTAAACAATGAACTGTGGAAAAGGGCAAACAGCTTTTTACTCCCAGTTTCAAACATATCCACATCATCATCCCTCTCACTCTGTTATGCGTGCCACCTTCACAGTGCCATCTGAGTATTCATCAAATTCAGAAACCTTAGAGAGCAGAACCCAGTTGTTAGCAAATGTGACCTCAGGACAGGAGGATTGGAGTGGTACTGAGACTGATGACGACTCAGAATCAGAAGATGCAGAGACAGATGCTGACTCAGGATCAGAGGATGCAGAAAGAGATGGGGAGCCAAATATCAAGGTTGTGGGTAGTGTGAAGCCCCTGTTACAAAACTGGTACTTGAAGGAGGAGCATGCAATTTTGTTGAATGGGAAGGTGCAATGAATGGGCTGCAAGGGGTCTGCCTGAAAAAAGGTGTTCTTGTGGATTACTTCTGAATTGCGGAGGTTGCCTGGCATAAAGAAACTGGCGGAGGCAGAATGGGAGGGCCGAATGAGGGTATGTTCTATCTTTTTCATGTCAGCATCAAAACTGATAAAGGGGACCCTGTGGATTTCTAGTCCTATAAGGTGTGGTTGTTCAATCAATCCTGTGGTGGGGCAGATCATAGCCATATCAAGGTGGGTCACAGCTGGACTGCACACTCTGTGGTACAAGAGGAGTGGCAGAAAGAGATAAACAAGGTTGTCGAAGAGGAATTTCACGAGAGGCTCAGAACCCCTGGAGCATTGAAGGTGTATCAGAGAGCAGTTTGGCGGGTCTGGGTGTTACAAGTGTCCTAGGGGGGACTATTTTTCTTTCTCCAATGAGCTCTCCAGACCTATCCGTATCGGCCCCAATACTGGATTTCCTCTGGGACGACATCCTCCCAGACATGGACATCCCACAGGAGGTATGGGAAGACATCTTCGACTCCTCTTTATTCCAGTCCTAATCATATCCCGGGCCCTATTTCCTTCTACTGTGGACCTCTATTCCTCCTAAGTCAAATTCTCTTGCATTTGACTTGTATTCCATTTCATCATTGACTCATTTTGGCCTCAGTTCATTTCATCATTTCATTTCACCTAGTTTATCGAGCTGTGCCTGCAGCACTTTATTTGATATTCATTTTCGATGCGATGCGTCTCTTTTCCTTTTATATCATGTGATGCAACATGTCTTCATTTCCCTTTCTTCATACGTGATGCAATGTGTCTTCATTTATCTTATTTAGACTTTAGAGTGGAGATTCTATTCTTAACCAGCCCTAAAGGGGTTTAGTATAAATAGCTAGAATCACCGCCCATGTAACTCTAACTTTGATCTATGCAATCTTACGTAGAATTTGAAGCCTTCGCCGTCACTGTCAGTTTCAGCATCATCAATTGCCAAGCGCCTATCTAGATCTTGAACTACTGTCAATCAGAGTTCGATCTAGGCACTGAGAACCTGTCCTCGGAAGGTGTCTCCACTTTGTCCCTGATCAGAGGATCAGCTCACAAGCCATTGTCCAATGCTCACCATCGCCACTGCCTATTGCCCAGAGGCCACATCCAGATATAGGCCTTGCCCATGACCTATCCATAGCCGACTACTCCTTGTGTGCCTGGAGGGAGCCCACTTATTGCCTTGCATCCAGTATCCCAACTGAGGTCACCACAACCATTGCACACTGCTTGCTGATCTGAGGATCCACTTGCTGACCAAGAAGGTCCCCGTTGTCTACAGAGATAGACCCGTCCCATAGCAAAGACTTCAGTCTTCTGTGTACACGTTATTTGTTACACCGGTCATAACACTGGGCACGTCTCAATAAAGTGGAGCAGGAGTGGGCAGAGACAACTGCCTCGAGTTGGATTTGGAGAGGGGCCCACCAGACAATGTGAAGGCAAGGCATGTAGATGTTCACCAACATGCTAGGGGTTGATGCGGATCTAACTAAAATGTAGGAATGCAAGCTGCCATGGTGAGTGGTTTTTCTGTGAATTTGCTCAGGAGGTGTGGCATGCCTGTGGCATGAGGGTTGTGTTTCTTGCAGGATGGAAGAATGAGGCAGAAGAGATTGTGACTGCAAGATAAGTAAAGGGATGTGTGTCCTCTCCATGCTTGGTTCACTAAACTAAATACTCTCAGCCTCAATTTCAATGATGAAATCAAGCAGGGAGAGAAGTTCTCTGGCCTTGACATACTTTGCAAAAAGTGGGAGCAATATATTGGGACAATGTTTGAGCCACCAGGGACATCACATGACTCAGTGGAGGGGACTGAGAAAGCAGAGCTGCAACCTAGGAAAAAGTCAAGGAAAATGAAAAATGACCCAACAAAGGCAGTGACCCGTGAGGATGGGTCAATATGGGTAGGGGATATTTCTGGGGAATCAAGAGAGGCACTTCAGGCCCTGGTGCATGGATTTCTAACTGCACACTATCATGAGTACGCAATATGTTCACAATAGAGGCATCATTTACTCATCCCATATAAAGGGAAAATCTATGGCTGAAATATGGTGGCTGTTCCATTCAAGCAACTGCCCCACTATGGGCATCAAATGATTGTGGAACATCATCTTCTGACAGACTTCCACTTTCCAGATGATCCAAGCCACATGCGGAAGGTGGAGGCGGAGGCATTCCTGGAATTCATCAAGGCATGCCAGAAGTCACATCTGTTACAAGTATAATGGACACCCCTATTTTTCTCTCACCTCTCGGTTCACCCACACTCTTGGTCATAGACAATCTCTCCCAAGAGATCTGGGACAATATCCTCCCTGACCTCAACATTCCCCAAGCCTTATGGGATGAAGTCTTCCATTCTACACTCTTTCAAGACTAACATTCTCTACTTCTCATATTCCTCACGTGGCCCCTCTTCATTTTGGCCTCTTTCTTCTCGGCCTCAATCATCCTGGACCCTTTCATCTCCTAAGTCAAATTCTCTCATATTTGACTCATGTTCCTTTATCCATTTTTGTCTATCTCTCTCTTTTCATCTCATATGCTTTCATTCCAGTACCTTTACAACTG
This sequence comes from Neoboletus subvelutipes, assembly GCA_003316035.1. Classification (NCBI taxonomy): domain Eukaryota; kingdom Fungi; phylum Basidiomycota; class Agaricomycetes; order Boletales; family Boletaceae; genus Neoboletus; species Neoboletus subvelutipes. The sequence goes on from QFEF01000520.1 coordinate 9,559, forward strand.
CGCTCGCAGTTCTCTTCATTTCAGCATCAATAGAACTGTGCCCACAGTCTATTTGACTTTGTACCCTTCCATTATGGTACCTTTATTTGGACCTTCTCATCCTACCAATTTCTGGCAGCGATTCTATCTTTAGTCTGGCCCTAAAGGGGTGTAGTATAAATACCTTGATCGCTGCCCATGTAACTTTAACTTTGATCTATGCAATCTTATGTATAATTTGAAGCCCATCACTGAAACACTTGATCTTGATCTTCTGTCAATCAGAAGTTCAGTTAAGGAACTGAGAACCTTCAGAGGAAGGTGTCTCCATTTGTCCATGGATCAGAGGATCCTTTGTCCAAGCTATCATCCACTGCCCGAGGTTGTGACTCTCGTCCACAAGTCATCACACAGAGATAGAGGCCTTGCCCACAACCTCTCCATAGCTGACTCTCCCATCTGTGCTTGAGAGGAGTCTGCTCATACCTGTACTGCGTGAAACGACCCAATCAACTACTAATCATCTTGGGGATGCTGAGCTAAGATCTGACTGTAGAATACAGGAATGTGAGTGAGGAGTGACAAGATCCAAGACTTAAGGATAAGGGTGTAGGTTAAGCTTTAGTTGCTCCTGAGTGGATCTCTTGTTAAAGGGGGAAACTCCAAGAGAACTAGACTGGGGATGCCAGTGCTAGGACTCGAGGTTTATATATAAAAACTACTACTTGTACATGTATACTACAAATCTACCAATGAGTAGTGGTGATTAAATACATGAGGAGTACATGCATCTAGCATGAGAATAACATGTGTATCAAACATGCTGAAAGTGCATTGCTTCTGGAATAGAAGAGAAGCATCAACATGTGTCTAACATGATGCAACAGAAATGAATAACATGCATCAAGCATGTGTGTGACAAAGAAGTATCATGCACTGCACAGATATGAAAGACATAAGTAAATCATGAGGAGATCTAGATAAGGGGACTAGACTCCTGATGTTGTAATAGATGTCTAGCATCATGTAAGTCATGTGACTCAGTCATGTGGATGTCATGTGATGTCAAATCACATGAAGGAAATGGATCATGTGATACTAGATCACATGATTAGTGGCACTGTGGCCAAACCAGCTGAAGGGAACTATCTTCAGTATAGAGATTAGATGCAATCTAATCATGTCTGATAAGATAAGATAAGATAAGATAACTTGATTGAAATTATCATGTACAGGCATCAAGCTGTAACACTGTGGCTTCGCTGAGGGGTATCACAACTGTTGCACAATCCATCTTGACCAGAAGGTCACTAACGGTAGTGAAGGCTTCAGTCTTCTGCATATGCGTTATTTGTTACACTGGTTATAACAACATCCATGGGGTGTATTTGCATTCCACAAGTGGCTGAACAATGCTGGGGAGCTGCAACAGCCTGTGAAGGATGAGGAGGATAAGAAGGATACTATTGGTGAACAAGTACAGCAAGAGGGGCGTGGAGGATGTCAGAAGAGCAAGGGGTGGGTGAGCTCCAGATCTAAACCTGCTGGTAAAGGCAGGCCCATAACTGACCAAGAACTGCAGAGGCCAAAAAGCAAAGTCCACAAGGGCAAGGCGCAGGAGCAGTCTTGCAGGATGTCTCAAGATGAGGCCCATCCTGCAGAGGAAGAGCAGCCAGCAGATAATGCAGAAGGTGAGCTCACTCCTGTTAGTGAACCAGTGCAGAAGGAGGAGCATGGAAGATATCAGAAAGGGATGGGGAGGGTGAGCACTGCATCTAGATCTGTTGGTAAAGGTGTTACGACTGGTGTAACAAATAACGCGTACGCAGAAGACTGAAGTCTTTGCTACAGGACAGGTCTTCCTCTGAAGACAATGGCAACCTTCTTGGTCTGCAAGCGGATCACCTGATCGGCGAGCGGTGTGCAACGGTTGTGGTGACCTCAGTTGGTATACTGGTCACAAGGCAATGAGCGGGCTCCCTCCAGGCACACAAGGAGTAGTCGGCCATGGACAGGTCATGGGCAAGGCCTGTATCTGGGTGCGGCCTCTGGGCAATAGGTGGCGGTGACGGCGAGCATTGGGCAATGGTTCATGAGCTGATCCTCTGATCAGAGACAAAGTGGAGACACCTTCCAGGGACAGGTTCTCAGTTCCTTGATCAAACTCTGATTGACAGATGTTTGAGATCAAGATTGATGACAACAATGAAACACTGGTTTCAGCGAAGGACTTTGAATTCCACGTAAGATTGCATAGATCAAAGTTAGAGTTACATGGGCGGTGATTCTAGCTATTTATACTAAACCCCTTTAGGGCCGGCTAAAGATAGAATCTCCGCTTTAAAGTCTAAATAAGATAAATGAAGATGTGTTGCGTTGCATATAAAGAAAGGGAAATGAAGACGTGTCGCGTCGCATGATATAAAAGGAAAGAAGACACGTCACATCACATACCATAACAGGAAGAGATGTGTCGCATCGAGAACAGATATCAAATGGAAGTGCTGTGGGTGCAGCTTGATGAATGAGGCGAAATGAAATGAAGGAAAGAACTGAGGCTGAAATGAGTCAATGATAAAAGTGGAACACGAGTCAAATATAAGAGAATTTGACTTAGGAGTGTAAAAGGTCCATAGTAAATGAAATAGGGTCTGAGGCACAATTAGGGCTGGAACAGCAAGGAGTTGAGGATGCCTTCCCATACCTCCTGTGGGATGTCCAGGTCTGGGAGAATGTCATCCCAAAGGGAATCTGGTATCAGGGCTGATACAGATAAGTCTGGAGAATTCATTGGAGAAAGAAAAATAGTTCCCCCTAGGACACTTGTAACAAAAGGCAGCCCCAGAACTGACCAAGAACTGCAGAGGATGCAAAGCAAAGTCCAGAAAGGTAAGGCATGGGAACAGTTGGGCGGAATCACTCGAGATCAGGTGCATCCGGCAGAGGATGAAAGGCCTGTGGAAGACATGGAAGATCAGCTATATCCCATCAACGACCAGGCACAGCAGAAAGAGAATGAAGGAAGCCATAAAGGCAAGGTGAAGGCCAGGCTGAGGTCAAAAGCTATCAACAAAAGTGGGGCTGCAGCTGAGCAAGAAATGCAGAGCAAGCAGAGAAATGTCCACAAAGGTGGGGCACAGGAACAGATTACACCAGAGATACAAATGGTAAATGATGGATATGGTGGTAAACATGGGCAAGATAACAAGCAGAAGGGGCAGGTGGAGGCGAAGGGTAAAGGTGCAGAATTTGTGATCGCCTATCTATTCTTTTACTTTCCTAAGATGTGCCAGCATATGCAGCTCACCAAAATGAAGGTCGGAAAAGATCACCCCAGCAGATCATCATTCCACTAAACATGGGATCAGATGATGACTCTGATGGAGATGCTTTAGAAATCATAGATTATTTCTGCAGTACCCTCAGTGCTGTCAAGGAATCAGCACCCGCAGGTTATGTGGTTGTGGGACTTCATGAGGCCAATGAGATGTGAACTCCACAGCCCAGGCAAAGGTCCTCTAACAAGGCGAAGGGAATTGAACCATCTCGCCATCAACATCAAAGGGCCCAAACACCCCATCCTCATGTTTCCTGTAGTAGTATGTCCTCCCACAGCTTTGACCTTCCTAACAACAAAGGAAAGATGATTGTCTACCAAATATGAAGGTAACAAATATGGCAGAGCCCACAACTAGTCATTCAGAGGAAGCAAGGCAACCCAGGGTGGGCACTACAGACCTAGGTATGGCGTCACCCTTGTCCACCAACAATGGGAGCATTTTACATTCGGATTTCTCAGTCCTTCACTCTGCAGCAAGGCAGAAGCAAGCATGTGACATTGAAGGTTCAACACTCTGTTGCAACCCCTTTAATACCACCTAATATCCACTACAGGTAGTGGGGAACACCATTCTGCACACCCCACCAAGAAACATAGGATGCTCAGTATTGCGGAGCCACCTGAAAAAGGTGTGTAATGATGAAGACAGCACTATATAGTCGTGCTCACAATGTACACCTTTTTAAAACATTCACAGAGGCATCAACACACTGGTCTCAGTGAACATGTAAAGCACCCCTGCCTGCAGATGCAAATGTGCCCACTCCTGAGAAGCATATTCACTGCAAGCCAAAGTCCACTAAGGTGAATCCTTGCAAGCAAGGGGAGCTTAGTTAATATCAGTATATAAAAGATAGGTAAAATAGGTGTCACATATCTTGAAATTGCAAACAGGGAGGGAATAATAACAGAATTGAAGGCATGAATTCCCACACACCTGCGGAACTGTGGGGACATTGACAAGGGGTGCAAATGGTGCACTCTATGAGTGTGTGGAGTGATGTGTAGACCTGCAGAGGATATATTGAGGATTATATGGCATACAGTGACATCTACAGGCAGTAGTGCAGTAGTAGATGGTTTATGGGACATTGTCATAATCTACATGAGCTACATCACAAATGGAGGCTGTGGAATATATACAGGCAGGGCCACACAGGCATTACAGGAACAGTGGACATCACATGCATGGGCACAAACAGACAGATGGAGGTGGCGGAACATGTACATGTGGGCAGGTGCAGATTAACTGCAGGGGCCCAATATACTTCACTTCACCTCCTGCCACATTCAGCTACCCTCTTCGATCTCTCCAATAACACAACCCACTCCAGTGATCTCATCACTCCCATTGTATTCAGAACTTCAGTATTCCAATATCACATAGATCAAAGGTTTAGTCAACAAGGTTCTCTGTTGCAGGTCGTGGAATATACACAAGTGGGCCAGCACAAGATATGTAGGTGATACTCACATGGGCGGGTCTGCAAGTATGAATGTGGTGAATGTGCTGCATATGAGCAGGCCCATGAAATGAAATGAGCCGAGGGCACTATAAATGGGCAGGCCTGCACATCCCAAGGGGATGCAGGCCACACCACACATGTGGGCTTGCAAAAGCATCATTGGTGCAAGGTACATCATGCAGATGGGTCCACAAGAATCCATGTGATGAGTATATCACATTCAAGCAGACCCACAGGTGCATAGAAGATGCAGGCTGCATCAGATATGGATGCTGTGGAATATATCCAGGCAGATCCACACAGGCATCACAGATATGGGGGATATCACATGGGTGGGCACATATAAACGGATGGAGGTGGCAGGATATGTACAATCATGTACAATTCACATTCACTATGGAATTAATCTACCTATACGTAAACTCTACCCACTTTCCCAATGGATATTGCATCACTCTCGTTGCCTCTGGATCTGCACCAGTGATTCACTAACCTTCAGAATCTCCTCTCTCACCACTTTCCGCTCCACTGCAAGCCTGACAAAATCATCCCAATATTCATTGATTGCATCAGTGATAACACAATCATACTGTGGGTGCAGTGGCAGTGATTCACTCACTTCCATCATTTTTTGGATTACCATCCGCTCCACCAATACATCTGTGCAGCATAAAAATTTATGTCTACGGTCAAGGCAGATCACTGACCTGGGGTAATCCCCTCCGGAATGTTAATTCCTCCCCTCTGCAATTGATCACATTCAACCTCCAGTGTTTCCAGACCTTTAAAGCAAGGAACAGTGTATGAGATATTGTGTGTCTGGAAAGGTAAATGGTGAATGAGCAGTACTTACTGAATCTCTCCAATGATTGCCTCAACTCATCCACTGCCTCCACACAACAATCAGGATCACGCCAGGCAAGAACCTCTTTTGGAAACTCTTGTCTAAGTGGCTGAAAGAAGTATGGAGGGGTGGGATTAGAACAGCTCCCCTCTGCATTTTCTATAAATGAATGGTGGATTAGCATGAGTGACACAATCTTGGTACTCACCTGGTACCTCCTGGTCCATGTCCTCATTGCCTGAAATTTGTTCTTTATCTGGGAATGGTTGATCAGTATAACACTGTGGAGTGAGACAATGTAGATACTCATCTGTCACCTCCACCTCCATAACCTTGTCATTAGGAATTTTTCCTGTGTGGGTGGATGTTTCAAGTGTCCTAGGGGGTACCATTTTTCTCTCTCCCATGAGTTCACCAGACTTGTCAGTATCTGCCCCAATACCCAAGTCTCTATGGGAAGACATCCTACTGGACCTGGACATCCCCCTGGATGTATGGGAGGAGTACTTCCACTCTGTGCTCTTCAAGGATTAGGCTTCACTTGGACCCGTCTCATTTCTAACTGTGGACCTTCTAAACTCCTAAGTCATATTCTCTCGTATATGACTTGTATTCCTCTCCATCATGACTCACCCTGGCCTCAGTTCATTTCGCTTATTTCATCTTCGTCCGGATTAGTCAAGCTGCACCCGCAGTATCGCATTTCATATTTAACCGAGATGCATCTTTCTTTTTTTGGTATGCGACACGTCTTTCCTTTTATATCTCATGCGACACAACTCATGTCTTCCTCTTTATATCTTATATGATGCGATGTGTCTTCATTTAACCTTTAGTATCATACGCAACATGACGCATCATTTCCTTTTATACTTTAGAGCAGAGATTCTATCTCTAACCAGCCCTAAAGGGGCTTAGTATAAATAGCTAGAATCGCCGCCCATGTAACCTTAACTTTGATCTATGCAATCTTACATAGAATTCGAAGCCTTCGCTGTCAGGCCTGTGCCAGCATCGTTAATCGTTGAAACCAGTGTTTCATCTCGTCATCAATCTTGATCTTGAACGTCTGTCAATCAGAGTTCAATCAAGGCACTGTGAACCTTCTATAGGGAGGTGTCACCACTTTGTCCCTGATCAGAGGATCAGCTCGCAAGCCATTGCCCAGTGCTCACCATCACTGCTGCCTATTGCCCAGAGGCCACACCCAGATACAGGCCTTGCCCATGACCTGTCCATAGCCAACTACTCCTTGTGTGCCTGGAGGGAGCCCGCTCATAGCCTTGCGAACAGCATACCAGCTGAGGTCGCCACAACCGTTGCATACTGCTCGCCAATCAGGTGATCCGCTTGCAGACCAAGAAGGTCGCTGTTGTCTTCAGAGGAAGACCTGTCCCGTAGCAAAGACTTCAGTCTTCTGCATACACGTTATTTGTTACACTGGTCGTAACAATGTTCTTTCTTGAGGGCTAAGGTGTGGATGCTTCGTGGGTGGTGCAGGGAATATTAGCCATGCCAGTGGGATGATACTTGCATCCATTGTTTCTTCCACAGTTGGGAGATCTGTTGAATTCTTCATTTGCTTCAAGGGGGGCTGTGGAAACTCAAGGGCTGCTAGAGCTGGAAGTGCTTGGTCCATTTTGTTGTGAACATTCTGGGAAGCATCACCAGTCACCCCTTTGCACTCAGAGGGTGGAAGGGGGAATTTTAGTTGGGACAGGAGGGGTGGTGGGCTTGCCTTTCTTGGATAATCAGCAGTCTTTGATGAGGTTTCTTTTCAACTTGATTTTGGGGGAGGGTCTGAAGGGAATTTAAGTGTTGAGAGAGAGGGTGTGTGAGACCGAAGATTGACCGATGGCTGCTCAACTTCAGCACCCTTGCCAGAGGGTGAAGGAATCTGGAATTGTGAGAGTGGCAGCGACGACTGTAAATTTTGCAGGACAGGAGGAGCAGGGAAAGGAAACTGGAGTTCCAAGAGTGGTAGCAACACCTCCAGATTTTGCTGGACAGTACGAGCAGGAGAAGGAAACTGGAGTTCTGAGAGTGGTGGAAATGAAGACTTGACATTTCACAGGATGGAATGGAGGTCCGTGGGATCCTTAGCCCTGGGCCACTGAGAGGGAGGTTCAAATGTTAACTTTGAAAATGATGTGTCAGAGCTATGAGAAGGTGTGTCCAGGATAAACATTTCTGCTTCATCCAAATGAGTACTGGAAGTGCGGGATAAAAATGCACACTTACTGTCTCATGCAAAATGGATGCAGTGACTTTGTGATGCCATGATGAAAAATGAGTGGACAGGTGAGAGGCGATGTGAAGAGAGATAGATGGAAGTGATAAGGAAAATGCAAGGTGAATAAGCTTAGATTTTGTCCAAGATCACCTACAACACATAATGCATCACGACTGTGGGAATTTGACCTTTGTTCAAGTTCAACTCTGATTTCCTGCCACTTCACATCCGCCACATCCTTGCACTTTTGAAACACGCCCCATCCACCCATAGCATTCCAGCATGACTGCAAACAATGCAAATGCATCTCTCGAAGCCACCAAGAAAGTCATCGAAAAAGTTCTCCGAAACAATGCTACTGCAGGCCTGCACAAGTGGGACGCTGTGGTAAAGACAATCTCAGTGCAAATGGTGAGTTAGGCTAGGTATTTATGAAGAAACTAATGACTAACATATATCAGACAGAAGTAGCAAAGTTGATCCCACATGCAAGTCGCATTCCGCAGCTCCTCATCGCATTCCAACAGTTCTGGCCAATGGATGGCAACAGGTGGCCCAATTGGGAGCGCATTTGCAAGGCCACGGACACAGATCTGGAGCAGCATGAGTGGTGGCCATGTGTTATCAAGGATGGTGAAATGAAAATGCAAGTTGAGTCGTCACAGTTTGTGTTGGGTAAACGGAAAGCAGAAGAGAAAGCAGAGGAGAAGTCAGAAAGAGAGCAGGGTGTCAAGGACATGGAGGTGGACAAAGACATCTCAAAAGAGGAAGAACAGCAATGGGAGAAAGTGGAGGGGAAGAAGAAGACAAAGAACAATGAAGATGAAGAGGGCTCCAGGGATGATATCGAACGCAGCCACATGAGGCAAAGAAGGCACATCAATGTCACACATGAGCTGCATAATCATCCCACCTGCTCCACATCAGTTTGACATGTGAAAAGGGCATTGTCATCTCCACCTACAGTAACTAAGCCCCAGGAGGATGACAAAGATGTAAAGGGGAAGTATGCAGAGCCATGCAGTGAGTGTCAGAAGAAGAACCTCGATTGCTATCGGTCAGGCAAAGGGGCTGCATGTTGACTTTGCAAGACAAGTAAGTAACAATGCAGCCATGCTGGAAACAAACAGGGGCATTCAGTGGTGCATGGCCACTCCCATGTGCCTTCAAGAACCCAGGGCCCCTCAAAGGTCATGAGTGTATCACCATTCACCTCAAGACCAGCATCTCCCTCCCCTCCACTGGTGAAAACAAGGGTCCGCCATCAGTCATGTCTGCCAGCTCCAAAGGCAGCTCCAAATGACGAGAACGGTAAGTTACACTTGTCTCTGATTAATGTAACTAACAATGAGTATCTCAGTCGTCAAAAAATCCTACCCAGTCCTCAAGGCCACTGAAACCCGGCCTTAATGTTCACTTTCCCCACCTGTTGCTGGTGCTTCTCAGCATAGCTGGACCCCTCACACACCCTCTGGTTCATCACACACATGGCCTGTTCCACCTGCATGCACCCCTGGACCCTCACAGCTGATGGCACCCACTCCAGAGCACACATATTCCCTTACTGGGGCACCTCTTGTTTCTCATGCAGAATTCAAAGCTGTGAGGAAAGAGCTACACAAGCTACAGGGGACCATGGAGCAGGCCAGGAAGGAGTACCAAGAAGTGATCAACACAATCACGCAGTGGGCCCAAGTCAACCACCAAATGCAGACGCAGCTGAAGTCCCTGCAGGATGAGTGCAACGCCCTTCAAGAAGAGGTAAAAAATCTATGGATCAGATATAGTGCAATGGGCCACATGGTCAAGGGAGTGTGGAGGCAGGTAAGTGGATCAGCAGATTCCACAGATGTGGGTGGAATGGTGCTGGCATTTGTGCTACCACCTCCACCTCCAGCTGCACCAGACTGTGGTTCAGGCATCACCACATCACCACCCGCTTCTGTGATGATCCCTGGCTCACCTCACCCTGCTTCTCTGTGCCCCACCTCCCCTATTCTGTGTCCTGCAAGCCCTGCCCATTCTTCAGGAAGTACAATGTGTCCTCTGCAAGCCACACCCCCACCCTCTGCATACGCAACACCTGCATCGCCAGTGCCAGCAACACAGTCTGCAGCTCCTGAGTTGGAAACCCTGATGCTGGCTGCTGTTACAACCAGTGTAACAAATAATGCATATGCAGAAGACTGAAGTCTTTGCTACCATTGGTGACCTTCTGGTTGGGATAGATGTGTGTGACAGTTGTGGTACCCCTCAGCGAAGCTGCAGTACAAATAGAAGCGGGCTCCTCTCAAGCACAGATGAAAGAGTCAGCTATGGAGAGGTCATGGACGAGGCCTCTATCTCTGTGTGGTGACTCATGGACGAGAATCACGACCTCGGACTGTGGATGCTAGCCTGGAACAAGGGATTCTCTGATCCATGGATAAATGGAGACACCTTCCTCTGAAGGTTCTCAGTTCCTTAACCGAACTTCCGATTGACAGAAGATTGAGGTTAAGCATTTCAGCGAAGGCTTTGAATTCTATGTAAGATTGCATAGATCAAAGTTAGAGTTTACATGGGTGGTGATTGAGCTATTTATACTAAGCCCCTTTAGGGCTGGTCCAGAAATAGAGTCACTGACCGAAATAGAAAAGTACCATAAAGATAGGATATGAGATCAAATAGACTATGGGCACAGTCATATTGATGTCAAAATGAAAAGAACTGCGGATGCAGTTGTAAAGATACCAGAATGGAAATCATACAAAATGAAAAGAGACCAAAATGAAAACATACAAAATGAAAAGATAGCGACGATCAAAAATGGAGAAAGGAGCACGAGTCAAATGTGAGAGAATTTGACTTAGGAGGTTAAGGGTCCAAAATGACAAGGGCTAAAATGAAAAGAGGCTGGGAAGGGAAGGGACCTGCTTTAGGGATACAATAGAGAGGACTGACTAGTCCTGGAAGAGTGTAGGGTGGAATACCTCATCCCATAGGGCTTGTGGGATACCAAGGTCAGGAAGGATGTCATTCCAGAGGTCCTTGGGAAAACTGGCAGTAATCAAGAGGTCAGGTGATCCAAGGGGTGAAAGAAAGATGGGGGTATCCATTATATTTGTAACAGCTGCCTTAACACCTACAGCCTCTGCACCTCCATCCCCATCCACCCAATGACTGTGCTCAATACCATCAAGCACATTGAATTCACCCTCCCCTATGTGCACAGGTCCAGTGCCGATATCCACATCTCCCAAACCCCAAGGCTCTGCACCCGCATGCTCTCCAGCAGGAGGCTCTGCATCCACATCTGCTCAACAATCAGGTTCAATGCCATCCACTTCATTGAACACACCTGCAAGCCCATGTGTGCAATCCCCCTCCCACCCTCCTTTAATGATGGCTCAACCAGATGATGAGGGCCAGCGGACAGCAAGTGAGGAGACAGCCACATTGGATGCAGCAGACTAGTAGATAGTTCTATGTACATATTAGGAACTACTGTAATATATACAATATATATCAATTTAAAGGGCTTCACAACATAAATGTGACTTTTAGCAAAGCAAGAGATCAGAGAGGGCAGCCGAATGTTGTGGAAGCTGAAGTGAAGTATATTGGGCCCTGCAGATAATCTGCACCTCCCCGCATCTACATATTCCACCACCTCCATCTGTTTGTGTGTGTCCACAAATGTGATGTCCACTGTCTCACTGATGCCTGTGCAGACCAGCCTGTGTGGACCAGCCTGTATATATTCTGCAGCCTCTGTATGCAATGTAGCTGCATCCCCTATGTGCTTGCAGGTCTGGATATACTCATCAAATCCGTTCTTGCAGGCCCATCCATGTGATGTATCCCACCTCCATAATGCTTTTGCAGGCCCACACCTGTGATGTAGCCTGTATCCCCTATGTATTTGTGGGCCTGCTCATCTATAGTGCCCATGACTCATGTCATCTAATGGGCCCACTTGTATTTGGTACATTCATCCCATCCGTTCTTGCAGGCCTGTCCTTGTGATGTATCCCACCTCCATAATGCTTTTGCAGGCCCACACATGTGATGTAGCCTGTATCCCCTATGTATCTGTGGGCCCGCTCATCTATGATATCCATGGCTCATGTCATCTCATGGGCCCACTTGTATTTGGTACATTCATCCCATCTGTTCTTGTGGGCCTGTCCGTGTGATGTACCCTGCATCTGTGATGCTTTTGCAGGTCCACACATGTGATGTAGCCTGCCTCCCCTATGTATGCACAGGCCTACTCATTTATAGTAGCCATGGCACATTTCATTTCACAGGCCTGCTCATATGTAGTGCACTCACTCTATTTGTTCTCCCAGGCCCACACATCTGATGTACCTTACACCCATGATGTGTGCAGACCTGCATGTATAGATTCTGTGAGCTCCATTTGTCAATGTGGGCCTGCGCGTTTGATGTAGCCTGCATCCCCTCTGTATGTGCAGGCCCACTCAACTATAGTATGTTCTCCCTATGAAGCTCCAGCAGGTCCACTCATCTATAGTGCCTATGGCTATTTCATTTCATGCTCCCACCCATATGTAGTATGCTCACCCCCTGTGTTATTGCAGGCCTGCACATGTGATAGAGCCTGTATTTATGACACCTGTGTGGGCCCGCTTGTGTAAAGTCCACACACTCCCCTTTCCATGCAGGCCCGTATACATGATGTAGCCTGCATCTTCTATGCCTGTGTGGGCCTGCTCATATACAGCCCATCCCCTCCATCACTTCATATGCAGGCCCACCCAATTGTAAGATATTGTTGTATTTTCCATAGGTGGGCCCACCCCATGGTGGCTGTGTACATAGTGATATTGTCAGGGCAGGGTGGCCATCTGACTCATGATAGTATGACTACATTATGTGATTGATGGTCATGCAAAGACAGACATTGAAACAACCCAACAACTACTAAATCGTCTTGGGGATGCCGAGCTAAGATCTAACTTGTAGAATACAAGGAGTGAGCGAGGAGTGACAAGTTCCAAGACTCAAGGATAAAGGTAAAGGTTGGGCTTCAGTTGCTCCTGAGTGGATCTCTTGTTGAAGGGGAAACTCCAAGAGAACTAGACTGGGGTTACCAGTGCTAGGCTCTTAGTCTTATATATCATCTCTATGTATGTACATGTGTACTACAGATCTACCGATGTAGAGACGGTGATTAAATACATGAGGAGAACATGCGTCTAGCATGAGGATAACATGTGTATCAAACATGCTGAAAGTGCATTGCTTTTGAAATGGAAGAGAAGCATCAACATGTGTCGAACATGATGCAACAGAAATGAATAACATGCATCAAGCATGTGTGTGATGAAGAAGTATCTGTGCACAGCACAGATATGAAAGTCATGAGTAAGTCGTGAGGAGATCTAGATAAGGGACTAGACTTCTGATGTTGTAATAGATGACTAGCATCATGTAAGTCATGTGACTCTGTCACATGGATGTCATGTGATGTTAAATCACATGAGGGAAATGGATCATGTGATACTAGATCATGTGATTAAAGTAGCGCAATGGCTAACCAGCTGAAGAGAACTATCTTCAGTATAGAGATTAGATACAATCTAATCATTTCTGATAAGATAAGATAAGATAACTTGATCGAAGTTATCGTATGCACAGATCGAGCCATAACAGATGTGCAAGGTGTGCAAATCCCAAATTTCAAGTGTTAAAGTCTGCAACTCTGAAGGTCTGGAGTTTAGTGGAGCAAGTCCGGTGCTATAAGTACCAGAGCTCAGCTGTTGCCAAAGGGGTGAGAACAACTGAGTATTTACCTATAAATACTGG
>QFEF01000521.1:2125-16779 GCA_003316035.1 Neoboletus subvelutipes
CTTGCAAAGCAAGGTCTCAAAACAAGCTTTGCACTATCGTGAGTTGTCTTAGACGGCTACGCCGTACCCCAGTTTTCATTGATCAATCACGATGTGCGTGGTTGATTGATATGAAACCCTAGCTACCCGAATGGACACGCGGGTCCGACTTCGCTGTTGCAACTTGCACATCAAGTCCTCCGAAATGTTTCACTAATTGCGAATCCCATGATGGCATAAAAGGTTCTCACGGTGACTGAGCCCTACCTTGAGAGTGTATGCAGATGGGACTCCGAAAGGACCCGGATGCCCGAACGACCTATGGGTCTGACCAAGTGTAGCCTCACACTACTCATTCGTGTTACCTGTATTGCAACCAATCCAGCCTTGGGTAGCCACTCTCTCACGGTCGTGGCCATGACTAGAGTCTACTCCCGAGGTAGGATGCTAGATTGGTAGTTGGTATCCTAAGCACCAGTCGGATGGACTAGCGGTAGGGGACGAGAACTGTCGCGAGTTTGAAACCGCATGCCATTGTTATCCTCACCTACCCCTATTCATACTGTACACGTGATCCACCACGTGGTCCAACCCCAATCCTTGGACCCCGACGGATGAATAAGCAGGTTGACGGCCCGACATGTCCTCTTGTGTACACAGTCTTACAACATATGAAACGCCTACAACCCTGTGAGTCTCTTGACTTGCGTTCTCTCTCAGGGTTGATACTAGTATCTTGCCTTTCGCACAGCAGCCACTCTTTCGTCCTGTCGTCCATATTCGTTAGAGTAGCGAGATGACCTTGCCCACGAGCATCTTACAGCCATAGATGGCGTTCCCGCTGAGCAGGTCGTCGGGTCGCTCAAATCTCCCCCTGTCCCATTCCTCCTGTTTCCAGCACAACTTCAAGGACGTCCTCGTGTGCGATGGGTCTGGACGCGTCTTGTCCTTGCGTCGCATCGCGCTCGAGAAATGACCTCACGGTTCCGGGTTCTTGTTCTTATTCTCGTCCCCCATTCCATCCCTCGCGACGAGCGTCTCGTTTCCCCGCCTGTGTGACGGCAACGAGCGCAATTGAGGAGATGTGCCCAATGGACAACACCGAAGATGTGATGATGCTATGTTCAAATGCGTGCGTGCTGCAATATCTACTTCACCAAAACGCACGTAGAGAATCATGATATATGTACATGAGAAAGTACGGGGATAGTGTCACTCTTTGGCACGTTGTGCCATTCCAGGCCGTTTTGCAGGCAAGCGCGATGATGCCCTCCCCATTACACAGAGTCTTCCTGATATCAGGAATGAACCGTTGGTGCCCATTTCGTCTGCCCCGTTCATGACAAAAGGTTTTTTCACCTCCTCTTCCGTTCCTGGACTTGCAACGAAAACGTCTTTAGGTACTGGTCTGGAAACATCACGCTCGGAGATGATGCTTCTAGTCGCTTCCCCGATATCTCGCACCGACCCATCTCGCAGGAATGAGACTGTTTTGTCGTCTTGCAGTGAAATCAAAGTACGGCTGCATACGCTCTCCCTGTGCTTGGATTGGTATGGCTTACTCATCGGAATACATCTCTATTGAAGTAAATGTTGCAGCACACGCGTACTTGAACAAAGCATCATCATGTCATTCAGGATTTCCACTGGGCACATCTCCACAACTGCGGCTCGCTGCTGCTACAGTCGAGTTCGTGACGGCCGACGTTTTCGGGCTCAGTATCATTCAGGGTATGGCCAACACATTGGACACTCTTCTGCCTAGTATATGGACTTCCGATCAGCCACAACTTGTCGGACTGTGGACTCGATGTATGGGTATGTGTGAATATATAGCAATGTTTAGCCGAAGGCAGTTGTTCTTTAAGTTCCCGTACCGATCGTGGGTCTTCATGTTCACTGTACTAACAAGGCATATCTATATCATAGTTAATATGATTGGCCCAAGATTCTATGTTGTTCGGTTCAACGGGGAAACGCAACTTATGTCGAAACAAGATTCAGAACTCGCTAAACTTGCAGGTATCTATTTGAAGTGGGCATCATTGAGTCTCCCAGTCTATTTATTCAATTGCATTTCTCAGCAAGCTTTGTCTTTGTCGACCGTGCGTTATATCGACGACTACATTCAGCTGGTATATCCAAGCTCAGGTTAGCAAGGAAACTTTGTGAGCTCGCGAGGCGCACTGATCTCGCCTTGAAGGATTGTTCAATGTACCTGCACCCATCAACGTCCTCTTGTATCATCTACTTGGTGAGCGATTTGCCAGCCTGTAGTTGTATGATACAATCTCATGCAAAACTTTAGTATGGGGTCCTGATTCCATGCGCCTCGGTTTTATTGGGGCTCCGATTGCGATTTCCATCTCGTACTATCTGGTTTCCATTACATCTCTCATCCACGGCGTTCACCTCGAGGCTCGTGGAAAGAATCGCCTGGCATCCCATCTCGACGCGATTGTTGACTCCTGTAGGCGACGGTAGGCCCGTTAGCGAGGATGAGCGTGGGTGGTGTTGGTGCATGCCTAGTATGACATACCTTGCCGCATCATTGATCCGCTTGGCTCCAAGCCGAGCTCAAATCCCCGTCAGACGAAGATCCTGGGAGATTATTGGACGTACGTAACATTTTTGTTACTTGAACGGACCCATAAGAAACCATCGCAGTCACCGCCAGCTCGCGAGTTCTTAGACGCCGCGCGAACATGTGATTATGAAAGGGTCTTGGACCAGCCTCGGACCCGTTTCGTTGGCAACGCAGTCCATCCTTCTTACCACAGCCTCTTGTAGCCTTCAAGCACCCTATGTATGCACTGGGAATCGCAACTTCCGTTCGGCTAGTTGGTTAGCTTTTCCCGCGACGGAGACCACGCTTGATAGTCTTCCGTATAATTGGCAATCTCCTCGGGGAGAAAAGGGCGAAGCGCACGTGTGTGTTCGCGAATATTGCCATCCTGCTTTCCACCATACTCGCGTTATTTTTAAGTTTTACGTGTCATTCCTTTGGTTTTATATGTTAAACGGTTGTTTTAAAGATGACTTTCCGGGAGACGCGGGAATATGCGTTTAACAGTGATCCGTGGATGCAGTTCATGAACCCATGGTCTGGGCTAAAGCAGCCAGGTACTATGATGTGCTTTCCTTAGAGGTATGTAATGGCTCTTGTGCCTGTTGTTTTGCCTGCGGTTCATGTGGTATAACGATTGCGGGACGGTACTAATCTCTGGCATACGTACTACGCGTCCGAGGGAAACAAGTGCGTACTTCACACACATCAATGTCTAATATTGGCAATGACTAATCAAATGTAGACCTTGGGTGCAATCGTCGGTTTCAGGCAAGCTAGGCGTTTGCTAGATATCCTGGATGATCAACTGATGACTCTCGACAGTACATCTTATTGCCTCGGTGTTCACTAAGATGCGTGGCGGCGTGCGACAAAACGGTTCATGACCCCGAAACAGATGCTCATACTGAATGGACTCGAATGAACACATGCTTTACTTTACACGCACTAATATAGTAGCGAAGCGGAGCACGCAATACAGCGACGTTTCGATGTCAGGACGGCAATTTAGAACTACAGTGAATACGGGGAGGGCTATACTTCAAATGAGAGCGACCATATACAGAACGACGGAATTCTGGAACTGCGGAGTCAGGCGTCGAAGGGACTTTGTACGTCCCATCTGGCGACCCTAATCCCACGTCCCCGATGACTTGGTGGGATCGAGTACGGTGTTTAGCGAATAACGGCCACAAGGACGTCCCTCGAGGACGATCCCACAATAGCGTCTTGTACTCCTTTCCCCACGCACGTCTACTGTGGCCGCGAACCGTGCATCATCGGTCGGACGATCGCGGACGAGAGTCACCCGAGATTTTGGCACTGGGCAATAATAGACGGCATCCTTGAGTCGTGCGAGATCTCCATGGGTACAAGAAGGCCCCCTTTCAACGGATGGGAATTATCAAGGAACTACTTCAGTGTCACCGTGTGATCAGACGACTACTCCGCCGGACTAGATCATGTTTTAAATCATGGTCACTACACGGTCTCGGCAAGATGATATCCCGTCGAGCCATTCCTCAGAGGATATGATACAACTGGATCACCAAGGGGCGCTCTCGGCGCGGCGGTTTCATTCGGGAAAGCAAATTGTGGTCCGTGTGGAGCCTGAGAACCGGTGTTGCCATGACCGCGTGTCCAGACTTCTAGTCTGCGACACGTTTTGAAACTGTTCTCCCGTACGCTCGGGTGTGTCGGGTGTGTGTGTGCGTGGGCGGCGGGCGTCGCAGTGGCCTTTTCGTAGTTCAATTGAAAATTTGTAAGTCACCGCGTCTTCTTTCTTTGTGGTCCCCATGTGTTACCGGCGGTCTCCGTTTAGGACGTCCGGATAATCTCGCGTGGTTTAGGGAGGTGAGACTCTTGCGAACGTCGACGAGGCGTTCGATTTCATAATGACTCGGAGTCCTCATGGCCGTTCAAACATTCAAATTCCTAAGCCATCATATCAGAAGGAGAAACCATCATGAACGAATAATCTCGAACACAAACGCAGGGATAGCACAAGGAGCAGAGTTACGTTTGATCTTGTTCCTTACTTATTCATTCGTCGACATGTACATAGGGCCGCAGGCAGAGTGAGATCTTGCCAGGGATGGACCCGATGCTCCCATCTTCATGTTGTATCCATTTCAGCTGCCAAGCGCACATTCATGGCACGATTTTTTCGAGAAATCTGGTCGATTTAGCATACTCACCGTAGGGAAGCAAAAGCCCCCGCG
Organism: Neoboletus subvelutipes; assembly: GCA_003316035.1. Taxonomy (NCBI): domain Eukaryota; kingdom Fungi; phylum Basidiomycota; class Agaricomycetes; order Boletales; family Boletaceae; genus Neoboletus; species Neoboletus subvelutipes. The sequence goes on from QFEF01000521.1 coordinate 6,893, forward strand.
GCCCGTTCACACTCCCTCGCTTATCACCTACTATAAGGTGATGCGTTCGATTCGCTTCGGCCGGTCTAGGAACTGGGATCTGTTGACGGCACGAGGACTTGCGCACAGGCACACATCATCACGTTGCAAGTGGGGCCAAACCACAGGGGTGCACTTCTTTTTTCTTGTCATCTTTTTTTTTTTTCCTTTTGACTTTTTCCTTTTTGCCGCGGAAATTTTCTAGTCACGCGTGCACAAGGCGTGCAACCAACTTCTCCGCGTTCGCGATTCTCCGCTGCATGTCGCCAAACCTTCCCGAGGCTCCCTACTTTGTACGGTAGTTTTTTTTTTCTTGGTCGTCCACCTCATCCCCCCCCGGACCCCGTTGGTCATGGTAATGCGCATGGGCGCCGGGACGCTCGGCTTTCTGCAAGGAAGCGTTCATGAACACGTTTCGTTACCACACTGGAACTTCCATGTGGACCTTGGGCGGGTGTGTCCCACCTGACCGATGGTTGATGACTCTTCCAGGGGCTCATCGCGTGAGTCAATTGGACTCGGTGGAGTTAAGTCCTTCGTGCTCGCAAGGGTAGACATGGAAGAAAATTAAGTGTCAGACGATCAACGGATCGGAAACAGCCAATGAAACAGCACCGGTTCGATGCCCAATGAATTGATCATTCCCAAGCTTGCCACCCATCCGATCCCGTTCAGCAGAATCACGACATGTTCCAAGAAAACAGAAAGGTATCATTTTATGACCAGAACTATGTATGCATAATACAGAATGCGTAGGGTATAAGTGCAGCATTACAGGGAAGCGCTTCAATACAGTGAACGTCTATGTCGTTTCCAGGCATAAGGGGTAGGGCATGCACGGGATGATATCTATAGTTTTGCGATTGCAGGTTGCATTTTGTTGAGATACGCTGACGCCACGACGCTGCCAGTGTCCTTGTTGATAACCTGGATTCATAATCAGTATCATTCCAACATGTCGTGCGAACCCCGAGAGTTACTTACCTCGCATCGAGCACTCATAATACGACCGCCCATGGCAATAGAGGTACTGATAATTCGGAGACATGACCCTCTGCATCAGTCAACGTTAGCTAAGCAGTTTCACTGAGAGGGAACAAAGAACTCACACAGGAGCAGGGGAGTGAAAGACGACATTCATCGCTTGAGTGACACCGACACCGTTGATATTTTGGATCAAGCCCAGGGCGACAAGCGGTGTACTACAGCAGTTGTCGATCAAGAACGCGAGACATCCGCCATGGAGCATCCCCGCCCCGTTGAGCATACCTGGGAGGATCGCTGTTAGACGGAACTCTTAGCTGTGTACATACACAAACACTTACTTTTGTTGACGACTACTTCCGCAGTCGTAACGGCCTCCATTCGGCATTGCTTTTCTTTGCTCTCATAGGCGCTAATGTCGACGAATTTGACGGCTTTAGCGACGTGGTGGCCGAAGCATTGTTCGTCACCGGCACCGTAGGCAACGAAGGTGTTTAGGATCAACTGTTTGACATGGGCTGAGACATTGCCCTGTATTTGTGATGCGTCTCCGCAGTTTGAGAGCGAAGCGGGGTCGACCCAAGCTTTCCGTGCAGGTTTGGAGGTGCCGTCGTAGATGACGGACGTGGAAGATGAGGAAGAGGTGCGGGTATATGGCTCGTAAGCATGGGAGGCAGCGCTGGCGTAGACAGAAGAGGTCCTCGAAGACATGGCGGTCTAATGGCTGAGGTGCAGGGAAGGAATGAATATCGAGATGGAGGAAAGGGATGTGCTCATATTTATCCAAAAACCAAAGCGGAAGAAGATGAAACGAAAAATGAACTGGAATGAGCCGCTTGGCTAAAATTAAGGCGAATTATCGTGAGTAGCAGAGTGCGAGCTTCCGCTGAGCTTCTTGATGCGGAAGTCGCGTTGGTCTTGCCGTGCCAGATCCTAATAGATCCAGGTGCGAAAGGAGTCCCAACACGGATATCAGCCCAACTGATCTGAGGATTAGTCGGCCAGCCGAGTACAATTTGAATGGCACTACCGACATGGACATATCGCACAAAGGACGTCGACAGCAAGTCAGCGCCTCATTCGATCGCCACGTAGACATGCCCCTCCCCCTGGCCAATCAACATCGTTCTTCACGTCGAAAAAGAGTCGCCATTACGACTGTGACAGCCGTCCGCGAACCCGCCAGGTGAGAATCAGAAAATTTTGTCACTTGATAGATACGATTGTTGCGATCCGTAGACGACGCCGCTGAATGGCATGTCTGACTATAAACGAGGGGGCACCTGGATTGGGATTCAGGAGATTTGCCGAGATGTTCCCAAGGTGGCCACGGCGTGAAAGGAAGCCAGGCATGTACCTCATGAAAATCCGGCGGAACAGTTGGACGGGGGAAGTTGCAAATGCTCTCGCCGAACTGAGAGGACAACGTAATTCCCAAGGTGAAGCACGTTTCCGAACAGGACCGAGACTTGGTCTCCCACGTTGACCACCATCAACAAAATGGGGTCATCGATTATCCTAACGATACAGGGCGGATCGCAACGTTGGAAGCTCCACCATGGGCACTGAGAACTCGAAAATCCACGTTCCTGGTTGACATCGCCAACAAACCGGTCGTCTCTCAAAGAGAATGAGAGTCTCCAGACGACACGGAAATCCCTTTTTTTTCACGCTCATACGTACTCGGGCAGTCTTCCGTGTCAAAAAAGAATACCCACAGCAGACACTACGCGCAGCTGAAAAATCGCTCCATGACTCCGAGAACAGTCAACACTTGAAGACGGTTCAAGCGGTTGGATACCCTCGTACGTGTCTTGTAAATAAATAGTGCCATTCAAGCCGTCCGGCAAAACATTTTAGCTTGTTGTGATTGCGATGCACTTACGCTACCCAAGTGAGATGAAAAACATGCTTGGCCGCTCGTAGCATATGCATATGTGGTAAAGAGGAGCTGACGTGGCCTGTCGCCATTCCCTCTGAGATATATATACATATCCCTTGAGGATAAAGCCGAAGCTCGCACTCATCTATAATTCCACCGCAAAGGAAGAGCCAAAATGAAATGCGAACTCACTATATTTCACTTTGGAACTACATATCAGTAATCAAGGTTACATCCACAGACGGTGCTGTGGGCCTGCATACAAATACGATCTCAGGAACGTACCAGAATAAACGTACGCAGTTCTGAGGGAAATCACGGAGCCTGCAAGGCCCAGGCCTTGGAGTGACCCGTTCCGTGGCGACAACGCGCTTGGTGGGAAACACTCGGGAAGCACCGCACCGTGGAGGTACGTGGTCGACATGCGCAGTATGAGCTAACTTGGTGTCCTCCGCCCCCACGAGAGCAGGGTTAATCATAGCTACGGAGTAACCCACGAGGGATCGACGCGGAATGTAGCCGGGATCGTCACACGGCGAGCAGAGTGTGTACTTGATGGCCTTCCGTGAGCCTATAATCTGACGAACACCTAATAAGTGAAGTATAATCTTTTTATCAAGTTTAATGGGTCCTGGCTTTTCACGTTAGGGAGACATGAGCGCTCCTGACTACAAGGAGCTCTGATCATGCTGTCCTCTCAGTCTCCTTGTTTCTTCGTCGCTCGCGGCTCAAACTTTCGAGCCACCCGCGCCGTTCCATTTCTCGCCCATGTTTCAGTGAGCATTTGCTCATCGGAGCAAGCCTTGTTCCTCTCTAATATTGCTAGATCCAAACATGCAACTTGAGCTCTGCACAACTTTTTTGAGCTAGCTACGACTCAGCAATCGTGTGGGCCCGCCAAATACTTGCTATGACTCATCTAGTACATGTATGTTTCATAGGCTCCCTCAAACGGGGGGACGTAACAATCAAACGCCATTACTTCAAAAGAGGCCTCGCCCCAGCTTGGGCATCATTTTCGCTGCTCAAATTACCCCCCCCCCGGAAACCCCGCGAAATAATCAAACGCCATTACTGTAGCGGAGATCCCACCTCAACTATGACTATGCCTTTCATAGCCACGAATTTAATTTATTCCCTGCATTATTAGTCTATGGAAAAATTGCTCTGAGCGACGCATAAACTTGGCATATTGCAGCAGATATGACTGGCAAGAGGCGTAGCAGCTTGATCTTGACAAGTCACAGGGGCTCCCAGGGTCAATTGGGTATCAATCTAGAATCTACAGACGATAAGCCTTCCTCACAAGTCCCGACTTGAGATGAAAGCTTCCGTGACGTGGAGTTTAATGTTATCAAGTTCCATCAAAGGGGGCAGCCCCAGTTCGACGCCGGCAGTTGATCGGCAGTTGCAGCAGCTGTCGCGACGCCGAGTCAACGGTTGTGCAAGATTGCTGCTGGGCTGTGATCCCACATCTGTGGTACATACCAGCACAGAACCTGAGTTGCTGACAAGAGATCGGAGAAGAATTCCACAGTCACGATGCTTGAACATGCATATTTCTGGTTTTGATGTGTGTACCTGGAAAGGAGGACACATTATGAAACCGAGGCTCGGACGTGGCGTGCACAACTCATCAATGCAATCCCCACGGGGGGGCACACACTACTAAGTGGGACAACAAATATTGTCCCGGAGTATGCGGAGATCTGCAAGGCAAGCTCAGTTGAGTCTACTGTCACATACATACCAAACAGGTGAATCAGTTCCTTGTACTTGAGTGCCCACGACGCCACCTGTCAGCAAGTATCCGGTAGAGTTAGTCCAATTCTGTTTACCCAATTAGCCAAAGTTAACAAAATAAATAAATAAATAAACCATTCCTTAGTATCGACGCGCGTCCCCCTGACATCGACGCGTACGCTCGCATCCCCCCATTGAAGCTTCACAGACAACCACCACGACATGGAGACCTCCTTCGCATTGACTGGAAAGGGCTATGTGATCATCGCAGCAGACACAACCGCTGCCCGATCCATCGTCAAAATGAAGGACGACCAGGATAAAATCAAAGAACTGAGCTCACACTTGTTCATGGCATACTCTGGTGAACCAGGTCAGTCGAATGCGTGCGCCATCGCGTCCTGTACCAACGACCGATTCACGTGGACTTTCTTAAAAAAAACAAGGTGATACAATTCAGTTTGCGGAGTATGTCGAACGTAACATTCGCCTGTACCAAATTCGCAATCTTTATCCTCTCCGCCCATCCGCCGCCGCTTCGTGGATCCGTCGTTCGCTTGCCGAGTCTATCCGGTCCAGAAACCCATATTCAGTCAACCTCCTCATTGGTGGATATGACCTCGCAGACCACAAGCCGGCACTCTATTGGGTAGATTATCTTGGAACAGTAGTGGAGGTGCCCTTTGCGGCGCATGGATATGGGAGTTATTTTGCATTGAGTTTACTGGATAGGTGGGCCATCGCCATCATTCGGGTCATCCAGGGATTCAAGGAGTGGCGTACTGATGTCACCCCCAGATACCACAATCCGGAAGCAACACTCGAGGAGGGCTTGGCTAACCTCAGGCGTTGCATCAACGAGGTTTCGAAGCGATTAGTAGTCAGTCCGGAAAAGTACAAGGTCAAAGTAGTCGACAGAGATGGCGTTCGGGAGGTCGAGTTGTAAAGTTTGCTTTCATTCGTCTATCGTGTAATCTCCTCATGCGGCACAATCCCCAACCCAATACTCAGTCCAGTATGTGAGTCCCTTCCACCCGATCACCACCCATGATCCTCTCTGTTTTCTTCTCGCACGTTACCACCTTTTTGACGCGTGCTACCACCGCCATTTGCTCCTCCGTGCGACACAACACCTTGACAGCTTTCTCTATATCCGATCTCCGCAACCTTGGTCCCCAGATACTCTCTGAATAAGCATCCACCAGCCGGAGCACGCTCAATCTTGCCATTCCTCCCTGACAAAATATTCCAGCCACTGCCTGTGCGTGCAAAAACGTAGCTTGACCGATGTAAAGGGAGCGCAGGCTGGGAATGTCACCCATCAGAGGGGGAAATGGACCCTCTGGATCAGAACCTGTCACAAAACTAATATTCGTCACAATGATTTCCCTGATGTTGCACCACGACGAAAATTGCTTGAACATGCAGGAAGCTACTGGGGCCACGATCTTTTCGTTTCGTTTCGTTGTTTGATTGTCATTGTTCAGATAATCAACACCCGTACGAAACCTGCTAGATGGGCATGGTATTGTACTCACAGCAGTGGAAAAATGGTGGTCAGGATCGGGACCTGTCCATTCAAACGTATCTGGACTTGGGGGGCACGACACACACATGATCGTCAATGCTCGCTATCGAATACAACGTCCCTGTGCCTGCCCGACCGCTTTGGATCTCGCAGGGGAGGGGATACGGTGACGTTGTAGTGAGTCGTGACAAGCTCACCTAACCGCTTGGAGTCCCTGTTCGAGGACGTCGATTGCAAAGTCCCTTGAATATGAGTGCATCCGTAGACAGAGGCGTTTCAGCCGCACGTCACGCTCGCCATGCGATGTCCGCTCTGCGACGCTCGTGAGCTGTCTGCATTTCACCAGGGCATCACAGAGATGGCGAAGGACATCGCGCTGTGCTTTCCCCGTGAGATCGACCGCCAGGGAACGGGGTGCGATGGGCAATTGGACTTGGGGTGCTGTCGAGAGTGCGAACTGGTGTAGCTGGTGCGCAGACGTGAACCTGAGGTGTGTGTAGAGATAGTCTGTCCCGAGGTCACGAAAGAGCTTGCAGACGCAGAGGATATCGCTTGGGACGGCGGTCCCGTCGAGGGCCGTCCGAAGAATGACCGCAGTGATCTCGTGGGGCAGGTCAGCAAGCGACATGATAGAAAAAGTGTGACGTGTAAACGGCGTTCGCCCAGGATTTACGCGGTAGACGTGCGTATCTACGAAGTTGTCGAGAAGCGGTCACAGGTGAGGAATCGCAGGAAAGTCGGAAATCGGAGTGTTGTTCTGTGAGAAGTCCGAGTCAGAGGTGGTGCGGACATGAATGAAGCGAGCGAAGTGCAAGACACCGTCGCGCGTATGCACGCCGTTGACACAGTGAACACGAACAATGTCAGCTGTAAGCGTTCATCAATGCGAGGCACCAGTCAGGGCTCCCCTCGGACCCATCTGATTATCAGCAGGTCTTAGGGCGCCCCTTGTCCGGAGGTTACGGTTTACCCGACTCGTCTAGAGTGACAACTCCTTTAAGCCCTCAGCAAAATGGTCGCCACTCACGGTACAAGACACGATCCTAGTAGCGTACGATCCCAATGTTGCAATGATTTTCGGGGTCCCATCATGGGCTTACGAAGAGTAGCAAGTGATGCATAACATATTCATGGATGGGGTCCAAGTTCGCAGCAGCCGCCAGGCTGCAGCCCTGTCAATCTTCGATCTATTAAACTCATTGACACCAGACGTCACAGCTGGAGGAGTGAATAAGCGCGCGCCAACTGTGCCTTGGTAACCAATCCTCCGCCGTAATGTGTAAATAGCATAGGCATCAGTGATGGTCGTCAGATGGGCCCTGCTCACTCCGACTCGTACGAACGATTTTGCTCAATGTTCGAGGGGCCCGCGAAACACGGACATCACCCCCAAACCCACTCGAGGTAAGCGATGAAATATTCGTGAGAGCTTGCTGCGTCTTTGGCATAGAGTATATTGCATTCGGCTCACCATCCGCAGTTACTGTACATCCGTCAAGGTAAAAGGATAATTACTTATCCCCACAGATTCGACCGAGCATATCCATAAACGTATGTCTAGTCGTCGCTGTCCGCCTGCGATCGAGGGGTAAGACATCAATCCCAGACGGGATCGCGGACAGTCACGCACCGTGCTCGCCAACTTGCCCTTTGCACGCGTCGCAGCCGCTCTAGTCGAGGTCCGCCCAGAAGGTGCAAACGACAGCGTTGACTGTTGCGACGAAGCTTTTGCTCTCGAGGTCATCGTCTTCTTCGCTGGTGGCTTCTTGGTAGTCGATTGGCTGAGAGAGAGACACGGGGTGCCCATATCAGTCGAACGTGTCCAGAAAGAGAAGTAACGTGGATCACCTCAACACCGCAGCCCTGCTCGTCCTCTTCGTCGGCGCTGGCGCGGGCTCATCCTCCTCGTCCTCATCATCGAGTTCTATAACTTCTTCCGATTCGCTCGCAATAGCCTTTTTCCCCCTTCCTTTCGCCGGCGCCTTCTTTGCAGGCACTTTACTTGCGGCGGTCATCTTCTTCGAAGTCGTGGTCTTCTTTTTGGGAGGTGGCACTTCGTCTGATTGCGCTTCAAAATCCGATCCGGCCTCATCAACGTCCATCATCATCGAATCGGCGGAGGCACCACCATCCGAGTCTTCCGCTCGAGCTTTGCCTTTGCCCTGACGAGTGCAAATGGACAATACGGTTAGTGCTGGAAGAGATGTCAGGGACAATGTCGATCGACCTTGGATTTCGTCGTCTTTCCTGTCCTGGCCTGTTCTGTGTAGTCCTGGTCATACTGCTCCCTGACCTTGTTAACCTACAAAGCTCTGAGTGGCGATATTTATAAGATAAGATGTTCGCGAATGACGGACCACATCGTCAAGGTCAGCCTTGTCCAACTCTCCATTTGCCTGTACGGCTTTCATAAGCGCTCTCAACGTAGTCGACACATGACTAAAATAATTCAGAAGTAATTCGAGACGGACAAGTACGACCCACTTTGATATCGCATGCGAGTCGTCCTTTTCGACAAACATTTGTATCGCGTCCGACATACCAGCTTCACCAAGCAGCTGCAGTTCTTGTGCTGCCAAGTATTCCTTGACGAGCGTATGCACCCGGATCATGGATAGCTTTTCGGAAATGGAGAGCTCTGGATCATCAATACTGAGCTCGGGTTGGTCAATCGTGACCTTGGCAGACCGTGTTGTTTTCTTGGCGCGATGAAAGATGAGGACGTCACGTGGGTTTGCGACACGGCCCTGGAACTCTTGGCCGAAACGGATGGGGTTGGACATTTCACTGACGCCAGTCGTGTCAACCTAGAGAAAATGTGCGTTAGACAATGACCACGCCGCGGAGAGGGTTTGAAAGTACCTTTAATCGAACGAGTGGTAGCATGCGCGGTAGTTCCTCCTCTCCATCCTCGGCGGCCCTCTTGTTTCGGTCGTCCCATTGTTGATTGGCTTGTTCAATCAGCGCGTTAACCTATTTTGTTTGCTTTCCGTCAGAATGATTGTCCTTGATAAAAGCGAAATTGGTTCACTCGAGATTTTAAAAATTTGGACACATCGATCTGATCATTGACATCAAATCCCTCCTCCTCGGCCGCCTCGCTGAGGACAAAATCTTCCAGTACAAAAGGCCGAACCGTTCGCAAGGCTATAGGTTTCAATTGAAATTCTTTCCCTTGAATCTCCACCAACGCGACATGTCTGCAAGGGAAACCAGTGCGCAGCCTGAGGACGGAACGCTGTTAGCACATGGTGCACCTTACTCACTTTTCAATTGATTCGCCATCAGCGAGGGAAGTGGCGACCGACGATCCAGGTTGTGTGATAAAATAGTTTTTCCCAGCAACGGGCTCGGGTACGATGCGACAGTCATGCTCGTGGCCCCAGACAACGAGATCCACGCTGTCATCGAACATGCCTTCAGGAACTGACTCCTGGGGACCATGTCGCACACTACGGAGTGGAGGGGAAAATGACGTTTATGAAAAGATTTCACAGTAAACTCAATGTTAGCGCGCGTCATACCGATTTTGGTGGAGGAGCAATATATTGAACCATTCGTTCTTGTTTCGAGGCATGTACATGCGGACTCGGTTGCTCCGAAGCTCGAAATGCATGCGTTGATCCTTGACGTTGCCCACGCCATATAAGCCGAGGAAAGTGCTGCCCTTACGGAGGAGAACCGGTCTGATTGCGATACCGGTCTGTGGGGCGTCAGCGTTTGAGACGGGAA
>QFEF01000522.1:0-47315 GCA_003316035.1 Neoboletus subvelutipes
CTAAATGATGGTTGATAATATTAGGGTCAAATAAGTGTCCCAATGACATATCATTTTAATATGGCTATATATCAGTGCCATGACAACCAAATCACATTGAGGAGTGTCAAGGATTGATAGAGAGTATGCCTAGAAGACTAGAGGCAGTGATAAAAGCAAAGGGAGGGCATACAAAGTACTAAAATTGTAGAATAGAAATGTTGCTCAAAAAAGTGTCCCAATGACATGTCACTTTAATATGGCTATATCTCAGTGCCATGACAACCAAATCACATGACTAAGGGCTCATCATTAGGGCAAGGATTAGGACTATCAATGACTCAGCAAGGGTTAGAGCTAATATCTTTTGGTTTCCCTGCAAATGTCAAATCTTTTCAAAATAGTCAAACATGGGACACTTTTTTGAGCCACTGTATAAGGTTAAAGAGGAGTCCCAATATAAGGGGACCTGCCCTATACCTGATGACTGATAGGGTCAAGGATATGACATCAGTATATAACTGATGGGGCAAAGGGTATGATGCCATAGTGACATCATAGGGTAAAGGGTATGACATCATGGTCTAGAGCCAATGACATCAGAGTGGTCTGGAGTCTATGATGTCATAATGACATCATAGGTCTAGCCTTGTGATGAACAACAGTCACATATGGGTGTAGAATGACCAAGAAAGAACTACCATAAGAGTCTGTTTAAAAATAAAGAAAAAATAAAAGATAGGATAAGTTAAGTATGAAGAGTGTACCATATTGAACATAACAAGTTCAACACCCTCCTACACTATTCATGTTACAGCTTGATGCCTACACACGATAACTTTCAATAAAGTTATCTTATCTTATCATTATTTCGATCTGATTAGATCAATATCTAATCCTATACTGAAGATAGTTCCCTTCAGCTGGCTTTGCCACTACACCATCTCGATCATGTGATTTGATATCACATCACTGTGTCACCTGACCTAACCCCTAGTCTGTGATGACATCATGATCATTGATTCTATAGTAATCTAACATGGTGCAAGACACTTGATCTATGCAATGCCCCATGTCTGGAGTCTAGACTCTAATCTAGATCTCCTCATGTTCTCCTCATGTATTTCTTCTCTTTCATCTCTGTGCTGTGCACAACCCTTCACATATGCACACACATGCTTGATGCATGTTTGATCTTCCATTTCAGTGCCTCATGTCTAGCACATATTGTACTTCCCTTCCATTCTAGAGGCAGTGCTTCTACCTCATATTTGACACATGTTCTTGATTCTCTTCCATTGTGATGCCTGGCACATCACACCTGTTTTACATGATTTCCTCATGTTGACCATGAGTTACTCCTATTTAGTGTAACATCTATAGATTAGATCACAACACATGTAAATTATATAGATCATATATAAAGACCAAGAGCCTAGCACTGGATCCCCAGTCTAGTTCTCTTGGAGTTTCCCCCTTCAACAAGAGATCCACTCAGGAAGTCTCTGTACTTCAATATATACCTTTATCCTTGAGTCTTGGAAGTTGTCAATCCTTGCTCACCTCCTGTTATTCTACAGTCAGATCTTAGCTCAGTGTCTCCAAGACCATTAGCAGTTGTTTGGGTCATTTCAATTCATGCTGGTGTCTGTATAACAGGGAAAGGGAGGAGTGCTAAACACTTCTGTATATCCTCGAACCTAGCAAAAGACAAATTCTTGGTGAAAATATCTGCTATTTGCTCCTGTGTAGGAACATAAAAGAAGTGAATCTTGCCATCTTGAACGCATTTGCATATATAGTGATACTGAATGTGAATATGCTTTGTGTGTCCTTTCTGAGCAGGGTTTGATGTGAGAAAGATAGTGCCCTGGTTATCAGCTAAGATATTGACAGGCAGTACCTGAAAGCCAATCTTGTCAAACAGAGAATGAATCCAAGAAAGTTGCTTTGCCACCTCTGCCATGGCAACATACTCTGCTTCCATAGAGGAGAGAGTGACCATCTTTTGTCATCTAGAAAGCCAGGAAACAATCCTGTTTGCCAAAAAGATTGCATAGCTGGTTGTTGATTGACATGTCTCTATGTCACCAGCCCAGTCTGTGTCTCTATAGGCTACTAAGCCAGTTCAATTGCCCCTGTGGTATTCAATACAGAGTGAAGGATGACCAGCAAGATATTGCATGATGTACAGAGCCTTCTGGATATGCTCTTTAGAGGGGTTGGCTGAGAACTGTGCCATCTTGATGACTGCATATGCAAGGTCGGGTTGGGTGCCTAGTATAATGAACAAAAGGGAACCAATTATCTGTTGATAATGGTTACACCAAGTAGAATCAGGTGTGGAGGTAGAAGGTGAGGGAATATAGCCAGTGGGAAGTGGGACATGCACATATCAGGCATTCTGTTACAAGTGTCCTAGGGGGTACTATCTTTTCTTTGCCCATGGCATCTCCAGACCTATTGGTATCCACTCCGATACCTGATTCCCTCTGGGACGACATCCTCCCAGACCTGGACATCCCACAGGAGGTATGGGAAGGCATCCTGGACTCCTCACTGTTCCAACCTTAATCTCACCCCGGACTTCTTTTGTTTCATACTGCGGACCTTTTAAACTCCTAAGTCATATTCTCTCGTATATAACTTGTATCCATTTCATCATGACTCACTGGCCTCAGTTCATTTCCTCCTATTTAGTCGAGCTGTGCCTGCAGCATCTTATTTCATATTATGCGATGCATCTCCTTCTTCTGGTATGCGACGTGTCTTTTCCTTTTATAACTAATGTGATGCGTCTTTCCTTTTATACTTCATGCAACATGTCCCTTCCTCTTATATCTCACGCAATGCGACACGTCTTTCCTTTTGTATCATATGCGACGCGACGTGTCATTTCCTTTTAGACTTTAGAGCAGAGATTCTATCTCTAGCCGGCCCTAAAGGGGCTTAGTATAAATAGCTAGCATAGCCGCTCATGTAACTCTAACTTTGATCTATGCAATCTTACATGGATTTCGAAGTCTTCGCTGTCAGCGCCTGTGCCAGCATCGTGAAACCAGTGTTTCATAAAAGTCTAAATCTTGATCTTGATCTTCTGTCAATCAGAGCTCGATCAAGTAGCTGTCAACCTTCTATAGAGAGGTGTGACCACTTTGTCCCTGATCAGAGGATCAGTCTGCTAGCCATTGCCCAACGCTAGCTGTGCCCAGCCGCCTATTGCCCAGAGGCTGCACTGTAGAAACAGTGGTCAAGGTCAAAGACCTCTTTAGTAAATAGGTAGAAAGGGCGAGTAAACTCGTCCCAAGGGGTTCTGTTGCAGGATGTTAGTATGGAAGGGGGGGCTATGACTGACCTGAACGAGTAGAACTAGTCCGGTGAGAGTCCGGAAAGTAGAGCAAATGTGATGGGTCAGTCCGGAGTGGACTGAACTTCGAGAGGTTGTTAATCTGACCAAGGACGAGGGTCAGAACGAAGGAAAGCAGATAGGACTGGTCAAGGATGAGGACCAGATACTGGAACACAAGTAGGGGTCGGTCAAGGACGAGGACCGACAATGAAGACAACTAGAATGGTGGCGAGAACGTTTTTACGCTAAGGATCGAGGCCGAGTGCACAAGATGATATTTTCCGATCCTGATACAAACTTTTTATAGTCCGGGTATACCCAAGACTTGGTAACTAAGTTACCGGGGAGATATAGCCTATTTAGGTCTAATGTGGCAATGGCAGCATGTAATGAACGGTAAGACGAAAGAAAGGTGTGAAACGGTGTTTATGGTAAGATAAAAATAGTGTTATGATGAAATCAGCGTATGAAGGGTTGAATGGAGGAAGATTGGTGTGGTCCGGTTCATTACGGACTCCGGACTGGTCATACGGATAGACACGATGCAAACGGATATGTACGGATTAAAATTGTTTACCTCGGATTGGGCTTGACAGACACAGGACACAATGGAGATGACCGAACGGCACCTAGAAAGAAAGAAAAAGGAGAGATGTAAACGTAGGGAGCTGGAAGCTCCTACAGCGCCCAGATACAGGCCTTGCCCATGACCTGTCCATAGCCGACTATTCCTTGTGTGCCTGGAGGGAGCCTGCTCATTGCCTTGCAAACAGCATACCCGCTGAGGTCACCACAACCGTTGCACACCGCTTGCTGATCAGGTGATCTGCTTGCAGACCAAGAAGGTCATCGTTGTCTTCAGAGAAAGACCTGTCCATAGCGCCGTTGACTTCAGTCTTCCGCATACGTGTTATTTGTTACACCGGTCATAACACATTCTGCATACTGAAGCACTTGATGATCTTCTCCATGTGGGCGATCTGGTCCAATCTCAAGATTTGCTTTTTTCTATCATGAGTGATCTGCATCCCCAAGTACTCCTTGGCTTCACTTAAATCCCAAGACTCCCATTTATGCATGAACTGTGCCTTCTTCTCTAGAAGGTACTTCCTATCTAACCCCATAAAAATGCCATCATCCACATATATAAGAAAAATGATGATAACATCACCGTGGACATGGACATAAACTCCTGGATCTGAAAACACTCAGACAAATCCCATCTTCAGGAGTGAATCATGTAGGGCATGGCTCCATTGCAGTGCAGCTTGCTTAAGGCCATACAACATGTGCTTGAGGTGACAAACCTTGTTCTCCTTCCCCTTCACTACAAATCCTTCTGGTTGGATCATATAGATCTCCTCATCCAACTCACCAAACAAAAAGGCAGTTTTAATGTTGAGGGCTTTGAGGTCCCAATCCTCGAGTGCTGCTAAAGCAAAAAGGAGATGTACAGTCTCAAAACATGCAACCAGTGAGAAGGTTTCTTCATAGTCTATTCCAAAGACTTGAGTAAAGCCTTTAGCAACAAAATGTGCCTTATATCAGCCATCAGATTTGCATGCAAACATCCATCTCCTTGTGATGGGGTTACGACCCTCTGGTAAATCCACAAGTTCCCATACAGATTGATCATGTAGGGATTTCATCTTGTCTTCCATGGCAGAGTACCATTTCTTCTTTTCTTTCTTGGGAAGCTTAAGCGTATCCCGGTATTGATTAGGAATGCCATTAGCAGAAATGGCTGCAAAAAGAAGAGAAGAGAACTGCTCATGGGAATAAATATGTTTCCCATGACCTTCATCTTCACCTGTGGACTTTGGTGGTTGGTCCGAATCTTTGGGTATCATGGGCAGTTCCTCCATTATAGGATTACATCCCTCTTGTATGTCAGGCTTGATATCAATAGGTAGTTGATTGCCATAAGCATTATCAGGGACAATATGGGGTTGTCTGACATGAACAGGTCTAGGTGGAAATAATTCCTGATGTAATTCTGGTAAAGGATGTCGATAAGAAATATCAAATCTCTCCATGTTGCGGTGTGGTGCCGGAGGTGTTGCTGTATGAGGAGTGTATGGATTATGACCAACTCCTGAATGATGATCTCAAGTGGGTTCCCAATAAGGGAAAGATCTCTTTCCTAATGTAGGAAGAGAAGGTCCAGGGTGAGGTGGAACCTTGGCAGATTGCTTAGGAGGTGATGGCGGTAAATCCATTTCAACATCTGAAGGCGATGGAGAGCTCTCAACAGTTGGTCATCAATGTGATGGACCAGCTGGAGGTGAAGGAGGATGAGGTGGCTGCCTTGGAGGCATAGGTTGCTGCCTTGGAGGTGCCTGTGGCAGAAGAGGAGGAGGAGCAGCTTGTTGTGGGTTTCCTGCTTCAGGTGGAATACTGGAAAGATCTGGAACATAAAGACCATTGTCTTGTTCCTGATCAGAGTTGTTGGCATGTAGTGGGATAGGAATAGGGGGAGGTTTGTCTATCTTATCTTTGGGACAATTCAGATAGCCAAATTCATCAAAAGTGGCTGTAGAAGAGACGACAATGCAAGATCTGGCTCTAGACCAGAAACAATAACCTTTGGAACCTTTCTTGTAGCCTATAAAAGTCATCTCCTCAGCTTTAGGTGATAACTTGTGAGGTCTTTCCTATTGAGGAACAAAGACATAGGCATGGCAACCAAAGACCTTGAAATATGACACATCAGGATCTTCTCCACTCCATAAGGCTATGGGTGTGCACCACTTAAGGCATCATATTGGTTGTCTGTTATAGATGTGTAAAGAAGTCTCTACAGCATCTTGCCAAAAGCTAGGTGGCAGACAAGCATGTAGCTGACTGGCTTCAGCCTTCTCCAAGATGGTGCAATTGAATCACTCTGCTCAACCATTTTGCTGTGGGGTATATGGAACAGAAGTCTGGTGTGCAATGCCTCAAGACGTGAGGAACAAAGACAACTCAGAATTCATATATTCCCCCCCTCAATCTGAGTGTAGAGAGGCCAGAGTATACCCAGTTTGGGTCTCCACCCAAGCAACCAAATCTTGAAAGGCTTGAGGGCCATCAGACTTCTGGTGAAGGAAGTAAACCACAGAAAAACCAGAGAGATCATTGATGAAAGTCAACATCCACTTGTTATGGTTCCTAGACTGTATAGGGAACTCAACAAGATCTGAGTGCACAAGAGCAAGCAGCCTAGGGCTGCACTTCTTGGACTCGAAGAAAGGTCATTGATGCACCTTCCCAAGCTCACAGCCTCAACATGGTGTAGAGCTATCAGGTACATTGAGCTTAGGCATTCCTTTGGTAGCATTATAAGCATGTCATAAAACAGGATTGGAGCAGTGTCCAAAATGTAGATGCCACAGTTCAGATGAATTGAGATCCTGAAGGGAAGCTAAACAAGCTCCTGGAGCTATCTGAGTTGACTTGAACCAGTGAAGCTTGTTGTTTGGCAGCAAGGCAGAGGCCTGCACTACCAATTGTCCCGACTTATCCCAAATCTTGGTATCCTTGGTTATTTCACATTGGAAATCTTCATCGGTGAGAGCTACAACCGATAATAATCAGTGAGCTGCCTGTGGAGCAAACCATACTCCATGGAGTACAAAGGGCTCTTTCTTCTTTCCTGATCTCATCTGCAACAGGATAATGTGACCTGGTCCAGTCATAGTCATAACGTTTCCATCAGCAGTTGTGGCACTTTTCGTCTGGCTGCCCAGATGTGCAAGATCCTTGATAAAAGGAGTTAGGTGATGGGAGCATCCACTATCAACCATCCAATACTCCTGCATGTTCTCTTGTTTTGAAGTAGTCACCTTAGTGGGGAAAAACATCCCATTGTACCAGTCCAAATCGTAGTCGCATTCTTCGTCTACATAACCACATGCAACTTCAGTGCCATCCCATACTACCAAGTCTCTAGAGTCAAGACCATGTTTCCATGATCCATCTGCATTTCTGTAACTATCTCCATAGAAACTGGTGACCTTGGTGTCTTGCCTTACTCCTGATATGGGGCCCTCAGATGGAGAAGCTGTGGGCCTGTGCTCGAAAGCAGCTTGGTCCAGCCATTTCATCTTGACCATCCATTTCATCAGCCCAAGAAATATGAACTGGTTCTTCTCCTGTGTATTCAATGGCATCAATACCATCCACTGCATAAGCAGCCTCTGACTCATTGTCAGTTTCAACACCATGGGCTCAGGCCTTGCCCTTACCCTTACTTCCATGACTACACAAACCTTGCTGTCTGTGCTTCAGAGCTGCCTGAACTGCATTGGCATCACGGCTTAACTGAGCCAGAGCTCCTTGTTTCTGGGGGGTGTTACTGCCACATGCCAGTTGCAAGTGCAGATACTTCTGCCAGCAATGGTCAGAAGGATGTGCTCCCTGACAATGAGAGCATCACTGCCCCCCTGCAGGTGCACAGCAAACTGCCAAGATGTGAGCTGCATCAGCCTGTGCTACCTGAGCACATGCATGAGATGCAAGAGGTTGTGTGTTACGCAAGTATGTCTCAGACATGATCTTGGGTAAAATCTTGTTGGGGGTAAAATCAGCAACAACCATTGAGTGAACGAGGGTGCTGATAACAGTATCGAAAGAAGGAGGTAGAGCCTGAAGAATCATCATGGCCTTCAAGTTGTCTGGAAGGACAATGCCACCAGCAGTTAACTGGTCAAAAATGGCATTTAACTTGTTAAGGCCCTCAGAGAGTGAAACAACCCAAACAACTATCTATCGTCTTGGGGACACCAAGCTAAGATTTGACTGTAGAATAACAGGAGATGAGCGAGGAGTGACAACTTCCAAGACTCAGGGGTAAAAGTGATCTTTGAGGTATGGAGACCTCTACTGAGTGGAACTCTTGTTTGTAAGGGAATATCCAAGAGAACTAGACTGGGGATGCCAGTGCTAGGCTCTCGGTCTTATATATCATCTCTATGTATGTACATGTGTACTACGGATCTACTGATGTAGAGACAGTGATTAAATACATGAGTTAGACATGCATCAAGCATGAGGATAAAGCGTGTATCAAACATGCTGAAGGAGTGTGTTAGAAGCACTGCTTCTGAAATGGAAGAGAAGTTAAACATGTGCCAGACATGAGGAACGGAAATGA
The DNA here is from genome assembly GCA_003316035.1 of Neoboletus subvelutipes. Lineage (NCBI taxonomy): Eukaryota > Fungi > Basidiomycota > Agaricomycetes > Boletales > Boletaceae > Neoboletus > Neoboletus subvelutipes. Next base: position 8,463 of record QFEF01000522.1, read on the forward strand.
ATAACATGCATCTAGCATGTGTGTGATTAAATAAGATTTAAGTGCACAGCACAGAGATGAAGAGAGAACAACATGAGGACGGGGGTGTGTCTAACACGAGTACAACATGTGTTGTGATGTCTTGCATCATGGTATATAAGATTGATGATTGAGATGTCATCACATCTAGGGTTTAGAGTCAGGTGATACTAGTCACGAGACTAAAGGGATGTCATGTGATATCAAATCACGTGATGAGGGAGTCATGTGACACTAGGTCACGTGATGAGTGGCGCTCATGGCCAAACCAGCTGAAGGGAACTATCTTCAGTATAGAGATTAGAATCAATCTAATCATGTCTGATAAGATAAGATAAGATAACTTGATTGAAGTTATCGTGTGCACGGATCGAGCCGTAACAGAGAGATCCAATCCCTCGGTGATATGGAGCCTGGACACCTCATGAAAGACATAAAAGTTTCTGGTAACTCTGGAAGGTGTGTAGAGCATCCTAAGGGTGTCCCAAAGGGTCTTGGCAAGAGAGGTATGGGCAGTATCATATACAAATCTCTGCTGGGACTACATGTTGAAAGTGGTGAAGATAGTGATCATAGCCATTGCTCCCTGGTCCTTCTGTTCCCATTTCTGTGGGTCATCAATGGTAACACTGGTGCCCTGTGGGAAGGTCTTGGAACCTGCTACAATACTCCATGTCTCTGAATGTTATGACCAGTATAACAAATAATGTGTATGCAGAAGACTGAGATCTTCACTATGGATTGTCTACCTCCATAGACGACTTGACCTTCTTGGTTGACAGGCGGATCTTCTGATTGGCATGTAGTGTGCAACAGTTGTGGCAACCTCAGTTGGTATACTGGACACAAGGCAATAAGCAGGCTCCCTCCAGGCACATAAGGAGTAGTTGGCTATGGAGAGGTTGTGGGCAAGGCCTCTATCAGGGTGCAGCTCCTGGGCAATGAGTAGCAGCAATGGCAAGTGTTGGGCAATGGCTCACAAGTTGATCACACAATCAGTGATGAAGTGGAGATCCCTTCCAAGAAAGGGTCTCAATACCTAGATCGAACTCTGATTGACAGATGTTCAAGATCTAGTTTAGGTCATGGAGATTGATGACGTTGAAACAGCAAAGGCTTCAAATTCTATGTAAGATTGCATAGATCAAAGTTAAAGTTACATGGGCAGTGATTCTAACTATTTATACTATGCCTCTTTAGAGCTGGTTAAGAATAGAATTGCTGCTCTAAAGTATAAAAGGAAGAATAAAGACGTATCATGTCATGTGAAAGAAAATGAGACGCGTCATGTTGTGTAATGTGTAAAAGGAAAGAGGGCACATGGCATGAAAGGAAATGAAACGCATTGTGTCACATACCATAAATATGAAATAAGAGTGCTGCGGGCACAGCTTGACTAATCTGGATGAAATGAAATAGAAAATGAACTGAGGCTGAATCGAGTCAATGACAAATAGGATACGAGTCAAATGTAAGAGAATTTGACTTAGGAGGTTTAGAAGGTCCACAGTGAAATAAAGAAGGTGAATTGGGTCTGAGGAAATGCCTAGTCTTTGAAGAGAGCTGTATGGAAGACATTGTCCCATACCTCCTGTGGGATATTCAAGTCCAGAAGAATGTCATCCCAAAGTGAATCCAGTATTGGAGTGGATACCGATAGGTCAGGTGAATCCATGGGAGAAAGGAAAATAGTCCCCCCTAGCACACTTGTAACATCAAAAGGGTAAGAACATTGCAGAGCTGAAGAGCCCACTGTGTATAGTTCAAAGTATCCTTGAGCACTGGAATATGAGACTGGAGGTTAGAATCAATTTTGAACTGAGAAGTCATCATTTATAAGATGAAGAGGTTGACAGTGAGAGTCTATGATAGAGGAATTTCATCAGCAACTGTGATCAAAGGAAGAGAAGAAGTAGGCAATGGAGCAGAGGGAATACTTGGTCCAAACACCATAGCATTCCATTGTGGATCAACTCTTGGAGTGGTAGATGGTTCTAGATTCAGTGATGACATCATCAACTCCTTGTCAGATGAAGAACTAAATTCCCCTGGCATAGGAACTGAATCCCATGAGAGAGGAAGGGCCAAAGAAGGCAAAGGAGGAGGCAGGGCAGGAGGAGGAAATAAATGAGTAGAATGGTAATCAAAAGAGGCCATAAGAGTTGCATGAAGTGATTTGTGCTCAAGATACCACTGGGGCATTAGCAGCGAAGCAACAGATTTGAAGTTTGCAAAATGTAGATCCTCAAAGTAATGAGGATTCAGACAAATAACATCCAAGCCTACAAATGTGATCAATTGAAGAGTCAAGCAATTGTGATGAGTGACTTTAATAGAATATGGAACCTCTAAGTAGTTGGTAGTTTCACCATTCATAATCCAAAAGTTAACATAAAAGTCTTTAAAAGATTCATAATGATAAGACTTTAAGTCTGCTAGCCCTGGGTTGGGCTGTGACTCTCCTATGTACTGACCTCTGAAGTAGATCAGGAGTGGCCAGACCCGGCGAGGCTTCTCAGCCTTCAGCCAGTCAGTCTTCTTGGTGAAGTATGCTCCATCATACAGGCACTTCTTGAACTCCTCTAATCGGCTCCAGTAGAGGACTGGGTAGTCCATCAAACTGTAGAGCTTGTTGCTGGAGGGCATCGCAAGCAGAGTGAGCTATAATGGTGTTGTGTAAGTCAGCAATCTCCTTTCATTTCTGAACAAGGAGTTGTGCCTGCTCATCAGCCATCTGCATCTCAGCTTTGAGATTATCCTCTAGTTCACAGACTTGGTTCTTCAAGCAGATATTCTCCAACTCCAAAGCATTGCAAGTGAGCTGAAGCTCAGCAATTGCAAGTTGATGTTCCTTGTCAGCCAGTTGCTGAGTCAACAATTCCTGGTGATAAAGATGTTGGTACTCATGGGTTTCATGATCTGATGAAGGTGTCCTATTAGGAAGATCCTGACTGAGGTAGTGACTCATTATCAATCTTGATAGATGGTGGATAAAGAAGATCTGGCATCTCCGATTTAATCCTCAGAGATAACTCATGAGGGTAGTGGATGATCATCTCACCATCTGGACCAACCTCCCATACCCCTTCAGCATAAGCCTGAGAGGTTAAGGTGAGGTTGATACTCTCACCTCCATCTTCACTCTTCAGACGTGTTGTGCATAGTATTGGTGAGCCCTCTGATGAGTGTGGTCTGTGAGTGCTCAGTGTCTTGGACAAGAGACCAGCTCATCAGGCCATCAGGAACCAGTCATGCACCACATCTGAGTATGCCAATGCCCAAGATAAAGGTGGGCATTGAATAGAGCTTGAGATGGAGTGTATCCTGAAGTTCTAGATTGGGCTCATCATGAATATAGGCAGTGGTTAGTTGAACATTGAGAACAGAATGGGATGGTGGTTGTCTTCTCACATGCATAGAGCTGCTGTAATGAAGAGTATATGGGTCAAAGTGATTGTTAGGGTTGATACCAGTGATGTCAAGTGCTTGAGAGGGCACGACAGGAACAGGATAGTAAAATGAAGGGTTTCTGAGTGTAGAACTTGAGGAAACAGAACTAGGAGAAGGACTGTATTCAGGTGTTGCAACAGAATATGTCACAGAAGACCTGGATGAAGAAGGAATAGGAGTATCTACTCAACTTGGACATTGGGGCAAAACCAGATGAGGAATCAATGGTGTGTGACACGCAATGGAGGAGGAAGGAGGAGAAGGTGATTCTGAGGAAGAATAGGGTCAAATGACATTGATGGAAGGTATTGGACGTGGGTGCCCTTGCTGGGGATGAGTGCAATGAAGAGGGTGACCTACAACAAGAGATGTGCTCAAAGCAGCAACCGATCTGTCATTGTGGTTGTTAGTCACTGATCATACAAGCACAAAGAAAGTGTGTGTCCACAAGCCAATAAGGGCAGCAAAGACAAGAGTCTGTGCCCTGGCTAAGCCAGCGAGTGTTACAAGTATCCTAGGGGAGGACATTTTTCTCTCTCCTATGGGCTCACCTGACCTCTCTGTATCTGCGCCCATACCTGATTCCCTTTGGGAGGACATCCTTCCTGACCTGGACATACCTTCTGAGGTATGGGACGAGTTCTTCAACACTGCGCTCTTCCAGGGCTAGCTCCTCTCGGACCCATCTCCATTTCCACTGCGGACCTTTTCACTCCTAAGTCATATTCTCTCATATATGACTCATGTTCCCACCTTCATAACTCACCGGCCTCAGTTCATCTCATATTTAGTAATGCTGCGCCCGCAGTACTCTATTTCATATCACGCGAAGCGTCTTCTTCTTTTGGTATGCGACATGTCTTTCTTTTTATATCTCACATGATGCGTCTTTCCTTTCTCATTCACACGATGCGTCTCTTCCTTATATGTCTTATGCGATGCGACACGTCATTACCTTTTATATTTTAGAGCAGAGATTCTATCTTTAGCTGGCCCTAAAGGGGCTTAGTATAAATAGCTAGAATCACTGCCCATGTAACTCTAACTTTGATCTACACAATCTTACGTAGAATTCAAAGTCTTCGCTGTCAGCGCCCGTGTCAGCGTCGTGAAACCAGTGTTTCATCCTACATCAATCTTGATCTCAAACATCTGTCAATCAGAGTTTGATCAAGGCACTGTGAACCTTCTATAGGGAGGTGTCACCACTTTCGTCCCTGATCAGAGGATCAGCACCTGCTAGTGATTGCCCAAGCTAGTAGAGACCAGCCGCCTATTGCCTAGAGGCCGCGCCCAGATACAGGCCTTGTCCACAACCTGTCCATAGCCAACTACTCCTAGTGTGCCTGGAGGGAGCCCGCTCATTGCCTTGCGATCAGCATACCAGCTGAGATCGCCACAACCATTGCACACTGCTCACCGATCAGAGGATCCGCTTGCCAGACCAGAGGGTCACCTGTGTCTTCAGAGGAAGACTTGTCCCATAGTGAAGACCTCAGTCTTCTGCGTACGCGTTATTTGTTACCGGTCGTAACAGCGAGTATGAGTAGCACCAGAGCAGATAACCAAAGGTAACAATGAAGGAATCCAAAGTCCTTCGCCATGCCAGTAGCTAGAGAGCAGGGTCATCATACAGCTACAAGCCAGCAGGGCTCATAACCTATTGGAATCAGTACAGGCTGACCATTCCAACCAAGATGCAGAGGGCAACAAGCAGAAACTCAGTGGAGAACTCACTTGAGAGGGTGACAATGGATTCCTGGCAAGATGTGCTGGTGGGAAGAGAAGAGCTGCGGAGCCTGTAGAGTGCTCTTGAGTATCTGACTGAGCAGATAGAAACAGAGGTAGAAGAGTTGTTAATTAGATAGGGACAGAGGTCCCTCCTTATATACTATAGGTATATAAGGTTAAAGAGGAGTCCCAATATAAGGGGACCTGCCCTATACCTGATGACTGATAGGGTCAAGGGTATGACATCAGTGTATAACTGATGGGGCAAAGGGTATGATGCCATAGTGACATCATAGGGTAAAGGGTATGACATCATGGTCTAGAGCCAATGACATCAGAGTGGTCTGGAGTCTATGATGTCATAATGACATCATAGGTCTAGCCTTGTGATGAACAACAGTCATATATGGGTGTAGAATGACCAAGAAAGAACTACCATAAGAGTCTGTTTAAAAATAAAGAAAAGATAAAAGATAGGATAAGTTAAGTATGAAGAGTGTACCATATTGAACATAACAAGTTCAACAGAAGCAGATGGTGTGAATGGGATGGGGAGTACAGTGCTTCCAGGTATCATTCGACATCATCAAGGAACTCAGTTATACCAAGTTGGTGAAGGACAGAGAGGAGGAAACCTTCAAGTTTCCAATGGATGGATTGGATAATTGCCATTCTAACAGCTTCCTCAGCATGGTTAATAGGCCTGGATGAGAACATTGACAGGCAGGCACATTGTAGGTAAGCAGAGTAGAGGTCATAGAGGGGGGAACCAATGTCAAGATAAGAGTTGATGGCATTGGATAAGTGTGAATTGGTGAGGCGAAGGCTGATCTGAGTAATGGTGGGGGTGTCTGAAAGATCATCTCTAAGATGATGAGCATAGAGGGGAACATCTATGGAGAGTATTCCAGTGGGGGCATCAGTGAGACAGTCAGCAAGAGGAATAGGCATGGGATCTTTTGTGGGGGTGGTGGTGGCAGGAGAGGAGGTATGGGAAGTATCATCAATAGGTAAGGTAGAAATAGAAATAGAAGAAGGGGAAGAGACAGAGACAGAGATGAGGGAAGCATGATATTGTAAGAAGTTTTTTGGGGGAGAGTAGGTGACAGGAGAATTGGGAGGAGTGTTGCAAGGCATGGCTGGTGTTGGAGGTTGGAGGAAGAGTTATGGGGAATGAAAAGCTGAGGGGTGATGTTTCTTATAGTTTATAAGAGCAGACTTGGCATGTTTCAAGTCCTGTTCAGGGACCCAGGAGTCTTCTTTAGTGGAGTATCCCTTCCATTGAATTAGGAAGGAACAGCAAGAAGGGGTTCCTCTGTGATGTAAGATCTTCTTGATCTCATATTCTTCTTTTCCTCCAATAAGGTCAGGTGGTGACATGGGAAAGTTTGGGCTGTGTACATTGTTTTTGCAATAGGGTGATAAGAGGGAGGTGTGGAATATGGAATGAATTTTCCATGTCTGAGGGAGGCAGAGTTGATAAGTGATCGGAGATAGGACTTTTGTAATGGTGAAGGGTCCTTCTCTTTTGGGGGCAAATTTCAGGTTTGTGACTGAGTGTTTCAGGTTTCATGCTTTGAGCCACACTTTGTCTCCTTTCTTGAAGGGGGTGAAATGTTGGTGAGTTTGGAAGGCCATGACCTGTTTGGCAAGTTCATGGGAGGCAAGGGCCTCATCTCATGCAGCAGTAAGGCATTTGATGCAATCTTTGATCACAGGAAGGGGGGAGTCAGAGATCACTGAAGGAAGGGTGTGGGGTTCATATCCCATCATGAGATAGAAGGGAGATTGGTTGGTTACAGAGTAAGGGCAGTGATTATGTGCAAATTCAGTGTGGGAGATAGATTCAGACCATGAGGTGGGGTGATTTCTGCAGAAGATGTGGAGATAGGTCTCAACTTCTTGGCTGACTTGTTCAGTCTCACCATCAGTCTGAGGATGGAAAGCAGTGGAGAGAGAGAGGTCATAGTGGAGGAGTTTGCCAAGTTCTTTGGCAAATGCAGATGCAAATTGTGATCCTCAATCAGAGATGACTTTGTTAAAGAGTCTGAAGCAGAGGTAGACTTTGTGAAAGAAAAGATTGGTGATCCCTTCAGTGGTAATATTTTTCTTAGTGGGACAAAGAATCACCCCCTCAGTAAGCCCATGGTCTACCACAACCAAAAGGGTATCAAAGCCAGCAGATGAATGGAGGTCGGTGATAAGATTGCAGGAGATCTGCTGGAACGGCCAAGAAGCAGAGGATTTAATTGGGGTGAGAGGGGGAACAGTAGGGTGGGTGTTGGCCTTGTTTTGTTGGCATATGGTGCAACCCTCCACATATTTCCTAACATAAGAGGTGAGTCCAGGCCATCAAAATTCAGCAGATACGAGTTGTTGGGTTTTTAAGTAACTGGGGTGTCTGGTGGTTTCATGGTCATGGCAATGTTCAAGGATGGTGTGGTGGAGGGATTCATCAGGGGGAATATAGACATGTCCTTGATAAGTGAGGACACCTTTGGTCATTTGCCAGTTGGACAAGTGGGAGTGAAAGGTGGCGGGAATATCTTCCTCCATGGATTGGAGGGCTTGGAGGACAAGGGAGTCATCAGTGGAAGCAGATTGGATCTGCTTGAAAAGTGTGGTGTCAATGAGGTTGACAAAGAGGGAAGGTGGAAGTAGGGTAATGTTGGTGTTGTCGTTTTTGTCAGCAGGAAGAAGGTCTGGTCATCTGGACAAGGTGTCAGGTCTGGCTAGGAGTTTGCTAGGGACATGGATCATTTTGAGATCAAAGTCGGAGAGATCAAGGAGCCAGTGTGCTTGTCTGCAATTTAGGGCTTGGGGTTTGTGGAAGTAGGTGAGGTTTTTGTGGTCCATAAAGACTTGAACTGGGAATGGGGATCTGTGGAGATAGTGTCTTCAGGATTTCAAGGCATGGATGACAGCAAGGAGTTCTCTGTCATAGATACCATAGTTTTATTCTGCAGAAGAGAATGATTGGAAAAGGTAGGAACAGGGGTCCCAGTCTCCATTAGCATCAGTTTGGAGAAGTAGTTGGAGATGAATTGCCAATAGAAATTGGTGAATCCAAGGAAAGAGCAGACATCTTTTACCTTGGTGGATGTTGGCCAACTGGCAATCCCATCAAGTTTGACAGGGTCCATAGCAAGTTGTCCAGGTTTGACAATCATGCCAAGATATTCAACCTCATCGGTTGCAAATTTGCATTTCTCCAGTTTTAAGTGGAGATTGAGTTCAGTCATCCGTTGAAGGACTTGTTTGGTCTGTTCAACATGGGTTTGTTTGTCAGGAGAGATGATAAAATACTACTTACTCTGGAAGGTACTCCAATCATCTGGACCTCCAAAGGGACTGCATAGATGATGACTTCCTCCAGAGTTAGGACTTTCTCTTATGGTACAGAGTTGCCACTTGGCAATGTCTCCTGACAGACATTACCACATTTTTCCCTTTGTCTTTCCTCCCTGATAGATATTGGGGTACAAGTGTGCCTTAACCATACAGTATATATAGTCCCATTTCCTCTTCCCAACACCTCAGTTGTTCTTGCCCCTTTGGCAACAGCTGAGGTAAGTTATTTGCTACATACTAGTTATTCCAAGACTAATGTAAGTACCATAGCTCCAGTACTTATAGGTAAATATGAGTTGTTCTCGCCCCTTTGGCAACAGCTGAGCTCTGATACTTATAGCACCAGACTTGCTCTGCTAAGCTCTGGACCTTCAGAGTTCTGGACTTTAACAAGAGAAGATAAGAAGGTCGTCCATGTAGATGTCAAGCCATCCTTCAGCAATCATGTCATGGAACAAGTCATTTATGAATCATTGGAATGTGGCAGGGGAGTTGGTCAGTCTGAAGAACATGACTGTTGGTTCAAAGAGACCCTTGTGAGTGATGAAGGCGGCTTTCCATTGGTGTCCATCTTTGATTTGGATGTTGTTGTATCCCCATCAAACATCAAACTTAGTGAAGACCTTAGCATCTTTAAGTTTGTCAATGAGGTTGGAGATCAGAGGGGGGAGGTAGGCATTTCAGGTGGTGTGTTTGTTGAGGTAGCAGTAGTCTTGACAGGGGCAGAGTCCTCCATCCTTTTTCTTAACAAAGAAGAAAGGTGAGGCATGGGGGGAATTTGAAGGATAGATCTTTCCTAATGTGAGATTTTCATTGAGGAAGTCTTTGGTAGCCTTTCATTCATCAGGGGAGAGGGGGTAGATCTTTCCTACTTTGGAGATGAAGGATTCATCAAGGTTGATCTCGTGGTTGTAAGGTCAGGAGGGGGGTATGTGGTCTGTGGCTTCTTTGGAGAAGATTGAAGAGAATTGAGAGTATTTGGGGGAAGGGTAACTTTGGGCTTAGCCTTTTCAGCTGCAGCCATGAGTTCTGTGGCAGTGGTGAGTTTGGTGATAGTAGGAGAACCGGAGGGGATGAAGTGAGATCCACATCAGATGATCCTATGGATGGTATGGTTGTCTTTGGCTCACTGGAGGTACTGAGATTCAGTTTCCTGTTGGAGGTAGGAGAAGAGGTGGGTGTGGATGATGGAATTAACATTGACATGGCAAGAAGGGCAGGGGGGTGGTCTTTTGTAAAAAGAGTCGTGTCTCCTGACATCAGCAGAGTGGGTGAGGTAAAGGTCTTTTGACTCGTTGATGGATTCATCAATGGACAAAGTCATGATAGACCAGTTGATTGAGGGGTTGGCCTTCCATAGCCAAGGGAGTCTGAGGATGATGTTCTGTTTTCCACAGGAGATGACATGAAAGGTCACCCTTTGGGCAATCCCTTTGATATTGATGAAGAGTTTGCAAGTGAAACGGATGTCTCCATTCTTGTTCTGGGAGTGGTCTGCATTTCTAACATGGATAGGGTTTTTGAGTTTGGTCAGGGGAAGTTTGTGCTTCTTTATGAAGTCCCAGTTGATGCAGGAGATGTCTGCACCACTGTCTATGAGGGCACAGGTGTCGACAACTTCCATGGTATGTGAGGAGATGATGAGTTGAACAGGGATTTGCATAGATTTTGTTCTCAACTCTATTATTACAGCATTACATGAGAGGGGAGGAGAGACTTGTGTTGAAGGAGTTCTCCTTTCTAAAAATCCAATGCAGAGAAAGAGATTCTTTTAACGTTTTCCTCATCATCATTGTCATCATCAATCTCCTTCAACTTTGGAAGGTCTTGTTCAGCCTCCTTCTTCTTTTCTTCCTTGGCAATACATTGAACTTTCTTTTCAGTAGGTTTTGAGGAGAAGGTGGGGCAGGTGGTGCTGAGATGTCTGGTGAGTCTACACCAGAAACAGAGTCCCTTTTCAATGCATCATTTTTATTCATTGGGGGTAAGCTTTGACACTCTAATCACATCAATGTCCATAGCATCAGGGTCACAAGGTTTGGTGGGGGCAGAGAAGGAGTAGTAAGTTTGTTTGGTAGATTTAGTGTTCCTTTTGGTGATTTCTTTGACATGTTCCCACTGGGTCTGAAAATGGACTGCTTTGACATACCAGTCCTCAACCTTGGTAGGGATAATGTCCATGGTCATAATATGTTTCATGAGGGGTTGGGAAATGCCAGCAGAGAAGTAGCCAATGAGGACATTTTGATCAGTAATTTTAGCTTTGGCGACATGGTTTCTAAACTCAGAGACATAGAGTGTAAGGAAAGGGGAGAGAGACTTGTTTGATTCTTTGATGAGTCAATGGGTAGATAGCCAGGCAATGGAGTCAGAGGTTTCATCCTTCTGTCAAAAGGATTCTTCGAACTTCATGATAAAATCAGCAAAGGTTCCTAAGGAAGTGATAGTTCCAGAGAAGACACTTTGTTGGAAGGTGGAGGCCCAGATGATGGCTGGCCCCTTGATCATATATAAGAGGGCAAAGGCAACTTTTTTTGCTTCAGAATTGTAAACCTCTTTGTTGATGAGGAGATACATGTGGACGGTGTCAAGCCATCAGGTGGCTTTTGTGAAAGAGTGTCAAAGGGTTTGGGGGCTCCAATTATATAGTATAGTGAGAGAGTACACATCAGTAATTAAATAAGAAGAGAAGAAAGTGGAGATTAAATATATGAGGTATGATGTCATGGGTCTAGACTTGATTATGTCATAGTTTCCCACAATCACATATATAATGAAGTGTAATGATAGTAAAAAAGAAAAGTAAAATGTAAGGATTGAAAAAGAAAATATTACTATTCATAACAGCAATTCCCTTTGCAGTGACAGTCTTCTTGGTGGGACAAAGAATTACCCCCTTACTAAGGCTGTGGTCAACCATGACCAAAAGGAAATCAAAGCTTCCCAAAAAGGAAAAGTCAGTGATAATAAGGTCATAGAAGATTTGCTGAAAGGGGTAGTGGAATGAATTGGAGTGATAGGAGGTAACATGGAGTGCATGTTGGCCTTGGCCTGCTGACAGGTGGCACAGCCCACCACATATTCATGGACATAAGTGGCAAGCCCAGGCCACTAGAATTCAGTAGAGATAAGCTGGTGAGTTTTTAAAAAGCCAGGATGACCAGCAAAATTATGGTCATGGCAGTGGTGGAGAATGTCACAATGAAGGTCACTGGCAGTGGGAATGAAAACATGGCTGTAGTAGAGGAGAATACAATTTGTACAGTGACCTCAAAAACTATTGTAATGTTTGACTCTAACATAGTGCATGAAGTGTACTGCAACCACATGAAGGAATTACATCAGGCATTGCTGGAGACAAAGATGGTACATACCCCTGGCTACAATATTGCCCCCTGGGTCATGTGATTTCACTCAGCGGCTGTGGAGGTATAGGCATTGCAAAGTGATCACCTTGTTACAACAGTTTTTGAGCTTTTGATATGCATAGTCATCTAGTACTTTGTATAACCCCCTTTTGCCCTGAGCACAGCTTGAATCCTTCTTGGCATACTCTCTATGAGTTTTTGATACTCTTCCACTGGTATCTTCTTCCACTCCACCTGAATCCTCTCCCACAACTTATGAATTCCACCAGAAGAGTATTTATACTCTTCAAGTCTTCTTTTAAGATACCCTCAAAGATGCTCAATGGGGTTTAAGTCAGGAGACTATGCAGGCCATACCATAGTCTCAAATTCCTGCTCCTCTAGCCATTCCTTCACCTTTTTGCAGATATGCTTGAGGTTATTATCTTGCTGAAAATTGATGTCAGGAGGATTAAGACTATAATACTGCAGAGTATTCAGCAGCTGGTTCTTCAAGATTTGAAGGTAAAGGTCTCCTCCATCCATCCTGCCATCAATCTTAGCAGCATATTCAACTTCCTTCCAAGTTGTACACCCCCACATCATCAAAGAACCCCCTCCAAACTTAACAGTATCTTGAACCAATCTATTATTCAACCCCTCTTCTGGCTTTTTCCATGCCCACTTGTGTCTATCTGACCTCAGGCAATTGATTTTGGTCTCATCAGACCATACAATCCTTTTCTAGTCCTCCACTGGCCAGTCCTTATGAGCATATGCAAAATCCAAGTAAGCTTTGCAATGCTTAGCAGAGAGAAGAGGATATTTGGACTTGACCACAGCTTTCATACCAGCTTTTTTCAAACAAAGAAGTACTGTATTGGCAGAGAGAGGCTGGTTGATAATGTTGGTGAGGGATTTGATGACCTGGATAGTAGTTCCTGCCTTTCCAAATAACAGAAGATGCTGAGTATATTGAATATTGGTAGGGGAAAGTTTGGTTGGACAACCTCCAGTGGATTTCTAAAGCTGAGAGCACTCTTTGGAATGAAGCCTAGAGATAGTGGAGATATTGTGGCTAGTGTAGTAGCAATGGAGCAGGCAGAATGGCCTGCATCAAGCATAAAGAATATAGTAGCTTGTTGTGTAGCAGAGAGGGTTCTCATGATGATGATGGTTGGAAGTTAAGGTGTATGTGAACTATTTTAAACTCAGACATACTCCTTTATTGTGTGTCTTTGTTTGTATGACTAAATAGAGTAAAATACATATATATTTCATTGCAACTTTCAAAAGCTCAAAAACTGTTGCAATGAGGTGATCACTTTGCAATGCCTATACCTCCACAGCTACTGAGTGAAATCACATGACCCAGGGGGCAATATTGTAGCCAGGAGTATATACTATCTTTGTCTCCAGCAATGCTTGATGTAATTCCTGTTAAACAGCTGGAATCTCACAGCTGGAGTCCACTGTCAGAAACTGGAGGAAAGCAAAGACAGTGGACTCCAACTAGTGTAGGAGCAAACAACAAACAAATAACAACAACAACAATGCACCACAATGTGGCACAACATTCAATGTATGAAAATAGAGTGCACAATCAATGATTGCAACACTCCCTCCTGATTGTGCAACTCTAATGCTTCCCAATCAGTGCAATGCACAGCATCTCATGGAACTGCTGCACCTTAACTCAAGCCAATGCTTTGGTGAGCAGATCAGCAGGCATCTCAGCAGTTTGGACAAAAGTGGGTGCAATCTGGCCTTCATCAACTGTTACGGCTCGATCCGTGCACACGATAACTTTGATCAAGTTATCTTATCTTATCTTATCAGATATGATTAGATTGCATCTAATCTCTATACTGAAGATAGTTCCCTTCAGCTGGTTAGGCCACAGTGCCACTCATCACATGACCTAGTGTCACATGACTTCCTCATCACGTGATTCAATATCACATGACACCCCTTTAGTCTCGTGACTAGTATCACCTGACTCTAAACCCTAGATGTAATGACATCTCAATCATCAATCTTATATGCCTCGATGCAAGACATCACAACACATGTTGTACTCGTGTTAGACACACCCCTGTTCTCATGCTGTTCCCTCTTCATCTCCGTGCTGTGCACATATTCTTATTTGTCACATACATGCTTAACGCATGTTATTAATCTCCATTCCTCATGTCTGGCACATGTTTAACTTCTCTTCCATTTCAGAAGCAATGCTTCTAACACACTCCTTCAGCATGTTTGATACATGCTTTATCCTCATGCTTGATGCATGTTTCCCTCATGTATTTAATCACCATCTCTACATTGTTAGATCTATAGTACACATGTACATACATAGAGATGATATATAAGACTGAGAGCCTAGTACTGGCACCCCCAGTCTAGTTCTCTTGGAGTTTTCCCCTTCAACAAGAGATCCACTCAGGAAGTCTCAGTACTTCAAATCCTTAGCTTTATCCTCGAGTCTTGGACCTTGTCACTCCTCGCTCACCCTCCTATTATTCTACAGTCAGATCTTTAGCTCAGCGTTCCCAAGACTTTAGTAGTTGTTGTTGGGTCGTTTCATCAACCACATCTCTGAGTCAATACCACCTCAAGTCCAGTTGCTTCATCCTGCTTGGTGTTCTGGATGTTTGGCAACCTGGATGGCTGACTGATTGTCCATGTGGAGGGTAGATGGGCCAGTAAGCTTGAAACCAAGCTCCTGGAGCAGTTTGCACATCCAGACAATCTTCTTGCCTGCTTTATAAGCAGCAATGTATTCAGCTTTGGTAGTAGACAAGGCAACAATGGGCTGGCACTTGGACATCCAGGAAACAACACCAATACCAATCTTGACAATGAATGTGCCAGTGGAATGACCTGAATCCTTGCATCCACCATGGCTGACATCAGAATAGACTGTAAAGTGCTCAGAGGTTGATAGATCAGATGAATAGGTGATGCCATGGTTGTGTTACAAGTATCCTAGGAGGGGACATTTTTCTCTCTCCCATGAGCTCACCTGATCTTTCGGTATCCACTCCCTTACCAGACTCGCTCTGGGAAGACATCCTTCCTGATCTTGACATACCCCAGGAGGTATGGGATGACTTCTTCAATATAGCTCTATTCGAGGACTGATTCCTCTCAGACCCAATCTCTTTCTACTGTGGACCTATTCTCTCGTATATGACTTGTGTCTAAATCCTTCTGTTTCATTTCAGCCACAGTTCATTTCATCTTACCTTGTTTAGCTGAGCTGTGCCCACAGCCTTCTATTTCATATTTAACGCAACGTGTCTCTTTCCACTTTCGGTATGCAGCGTGTCTCTTCCTTTTATATCTCACATAACGCGACACGTTCTTTCTTTTATACTTTAAGAAGTGGAGATCCTATCTCTAACTGGCCCTAAAGGGGCATAGTATAAATAGCTAGAATCACCGCCCATGTAACTCTAACTTTAATCTATGCAATCTTACATAGAATTCAAAGCCTTTGCTGTTGAAACTGATGTCAGCATTGTCAAACATCTGTTTTAATCTAGATCTTGAACATCTGTCAATCAGAGTTCAATCTAGGCACTGAGAACCTTTTAAGGAAGGCGTCTCCACTTTGTCCCTAATCAGAGGATCAGCTCACGAGCCATTGCCCAACGCTCATCATTGCCACCACCTATTGCCCAGAGGCCACATCTAGATACAGGCCTTGCCCACGACCTGTCCATAGCCAACTACTCCTTGTGTGCCTGGAGGAAGCCCGCTCATCGTCTTGCATCCAGTATACCAACTGAGGTCGCCACAACCATTGCACACCACTCACCGATCAGGTGATCCGCTTGCAGACCAAGAAGGTCACCATCGTCTACAGAGATAGACATTGCCCAGTAGTAAAGACTTCAGTCTTCTACATACGCGTTATTTGTTACACTGGTTGTAACAGGTTGAGGGTGTTGTAATCATTGATTGTGCACTCTATTTTCATACTTAGAATGTTGTGGCACATTGTGGTGCATTGTAGTTGTTGTTATTTGTTTGTTGTTCACTCCTACACTAGTTCAAGTCCACTGTCTTCACTTTTCTCCAGTTTCTGACAGTGGACTCCAGCTGCAAGATTCAAGCTGTTTAACAGAGGGTGCCCTTGATGTAGTGGAATAAATGCTTGACAGCAGTCCAATGGACAACACCAGGATCTGAGGTGAAGGAGGCAAGCTGGCCAACTGTAAAGGCAATGTCAGGACAAGAAGCACAGGATAGGTACTAAAGAGAGCCAATAGAACCACCATAATCAACAGAGTGCATGAAATTGTGATCCTTGGTCATTTTGGGGCTCTGATCATGTGATAAGGAGAGTCCAGGCTCCATGGGGGTGGTGACAGGCTTGCAATCTGCCATGTTGAAGTGAGTGAGCATGTCAAGGCAGTACTGGCACTGGGAGATGGTGAGGGAGCATTTGGAGCAGTCTTGATCAATCTTGATGCCCAGAATCTCTGTGATTGGACTCAGATTGTGCAATTTGAAGTGGCTGCTCAGATCTGTGATGGCCTGCTTGATTGCATGCTCAGACTATGATGCAAAGGTCATGTTGTCAACAAAGACTGGTAGCATGATCTGGACATCACCTTTTATATAGATATAGACAACTGTGTTGGAATAGGTTTGCTTGTAGCCCAAAGACTTGAGGGTAGTGCACAGCTTGTGATTCCAGCGATTTCCACCCTGTTTGGTGCCATAGAGTGCCTTCTTCAGCAGACAGATTGTTTCCTTTGCATCTCCCTGCACAAATCCCTCTGACTGCTCCATGTAGACATCGCAGTTGATTTTGCCATTGAGATATGCATACAACATGTTGACAGACCACAAGTGGAGGTCATGAATTGCTGTGAGAGCAAGAATAACATAGAGAGTGGGAAGGTGCACTGTGGGAGCAAACACTTCAAGGTATTTGAATTCAGGATGTTGGGAGAAGCCCTGAGCAACCAAATGACCCTTGTATCACTCAAAGAAGCCATCAGTTTTTGTAAATATGAGGATGTCATCAATATACACCATGACAATGCCATCCATATCAACAAAGATGTCATTAACCATCACTTGGAAAATGGTGGGGCAATTGCATAATCTGAAGTACATGACAAGAGGCTCATATGCTCCATGGAAGCATGTAAAAGTGGCCTTCCATTTGTCACCTTCTTTAATGCAGACATTGTTATATTTCCATTGTAAATCCATTTTTGTAAATAATTTAGCTCCTTTGAGCTTCTTGACCAACTGTGACTTCTTGTTGGTGCCTTTAATGTCACCCCAGGACATGTGCAGCTTTTCATTGCTCTTCGATTTGGTGGCATTGACATTACAACCACCTGAATTTGATTTGCCCCTTTTTGAGCAGTCCTTGCAGTGTTCACTGCCAAGAAACTTGCATTCTGTGTTACAGCTTGATGTCTACACACAATAACTTTCATCAAAAGTTATCTTATCTTATCTTATCCAATTAGATCAAAATCTAATCCTATTCTGAAGATAGTTCCCTTCAGCTGGTTTGGCCACCACACCACTCCATCACATGATTTGACATCATATGATTTCCTTAGTCACATGACCTAACCCCTAGATCGCAATGACATCATGATCATTGGTTCTACAGTATTTAATGTGATGCAAGATATCAAACCATGTTATGCCCCATGGCTGGAATCTAGACCTCTTATCTAGATCTCCTCATGTTCTTCTCATGTTCTTTCTTCTCTTTCATTACCATGCTGTGCATGATACTTCTTCTATGCACATGCATGCTTGATGCATGTCTTTCATTTCTGTGCCTCATGTCTAACACATGTTGTGCTTCTCTTCCATTTCAGAAGCAGTGCTTCTACACATGCCCAACACATGTTTGATACAAGTGTTTCCCTCATGTATTTAACCACTGTCTCTACATCAGTAGATCTGTAGTATACATGTACACACATAGAGATGATATATAAGACTGAGAGCCTAGCACTGGCATCCCCAGTCTAGTTTTTTTGGAGTTTCCCCTTCAACAAAGAGAGATCCACTTAGGAGATTCTTACCTCACAAATCACATTTTCTTTAGCTTGTGTTACAAGTGTAGCAGACACCCCTATTTTTCTCTCTCCTCTAGCATCTCCCAACCTCCACACTGTTGACCATCCTGCTCAGGATATCTGGAAAGAGATCCTTCCGGACATAGAAATCCCTCAATCCTTGTGGGACAAGGTATTCAACTTTTCGTTATTCCAAGAATAGTATCTCCACTATTCCCTTGGTGGACTCTTGTCATTTCGCCCTCTTTTCATTACAGGCTCATTTGGACCTTATTACTCCTAAGTCATATTCTCTTACATTTGACTTGTGTTCATTCACCCCATTTCAAATTCAGCCTTAGTTCATTTCAGTAGTATTCACTTTGGCCTCAGTCTAACTGCAGCTGCAGTTTATTTCACTTTACATCCTTTATGTTGGCACTATTGGCAGTGCCAATTCTCTGTCTACTTCTCCTAATTGGACTGTTCAAAGTAGTTGGTCTTATTATTTATAACTCCAGCCCTAAAGCTTCTAGTATAAATAGTTAGATCTCCACTTCATGTAACTCTAATCTTGATCTATGCAATTCTACATAGAGTTCAAGCTCCTTATTAAAACACCTCACTTTGAACTTCTATCAATCAGAAGCTCAGCTTGGGAACTGAGATCCTTCAGAGGAAGGAGTCTCCATTTAATCACCAGATCAGAGGATCCACCTGTCCAAGCTATTGTCCACAGCTTGTTGCCTCAACTCTCATCCACAAGTCATTACTCACCACACTGGGGCCTTGTCCATGACCCCCCATAGCCAACTCTCCTTTCTGTGCCTAGGAGAAGCCCACTTATATCTGTACTAAGGCCACCACCTAGGAGTACCACAAATGTTGCATAGCAAGCACCGACCAAAGGGTCTGCCTTTATAGGATCAGACAATTCCACTAATATTTATAGAGGTAGACAATGGTAGCCAAGGAACTTAGTTCTCCACATACACATCATTTGTTACACTGGTCATAACAGCTGGTGGACTTGTCATCCACTCACTTACCTATTAATCTGACCTTTGGTCATAGCTAGCTCGGCATCCCCAAGCATATCCATTAGTAGTTGTTGTTGGGTCATTTCATTCTGGGCACTCCAATTTGGGCTTTTTGCAGTCCTTTGTGAAGTGGCCAGTTTGACCACAATTGTAACATTTCATCAGACCCTTCTGGGCTGCATCAACATCTGTTGTGTTAGGGTCTTGCAACTTGACCCATTCCACAGTTCCTTTGAAAATATATTTAAGGAGCTGTTTCCTAGCTCTGGTCTTGTGAAGATCTCTTTTGAATGAATCTAGATCTTTATATCACCCATTTTTCATTATGAGATAATCTACTATTTGCCTGTTGGCATTCTTTTCTAGCAATTCAATCAATTGATCATTGCTGTGCTCTGCTATAACTTGATATATTTCGAATGTCATTAGGAATGTATCCATGGGAGAGTCTCTTTGTTTAAAGTTGGAGATTGCCTTTGATTTCAATTCTTTTCTTTTGATGAGCAGAAGTGTTGTTCCACAACTGCTTGGAATTGTGCCCACATAAGAGGTGTGTGTTCTGGGCACATCATTGTGCTGAGTTGTGCCCTTGCAAAGGCATCTGCTTCATTTCCTTTCACTCTGGAAAGTGCAGCTCTTATGCCTTGCTGGCCTTGTAGTGCAAGGAGGTTGGCTTCTCTCCAAGCACAAATTTGATCCACCATTCTTCAAACTCTTTTCCCCAATTTCCATTGTAATTCCCTAGATTCACAAATATTTTTGATATTCTAGGTTGTTGTGCTGGTTGCACATGCATTAATACATTAGAGGAGCCACCTGCTGCCAGTGCTGCTGTGGCAGTCACCTGCAACTCAAATTGTTGCAATTTCTCTTCAAGAGATTGTATATAGGCCCTCATAGTAGCCATATGATTTTCTTGATGCTCAAAGTGTGCCTTTAGTTGTTCCGTAAGCACTGACCAATCATCATCAGGGTTGGCATCCCTAATAGTGTTCAATGCACTGAGAAGAGTGGTGGGAATTGACATCGTTTATTAAAAAAAAACTATTAAATGTATCTTTTGGGGAGATGAAGGGTGTGTCTCAATCATAATGACTTCAATGTGTGATCTTCTGGTTCATCTGAGTGTAACCTCCTTATGGTTTGCCTTTAAAGCTTTCTCTGCTTCCTTGGTACTTCCTCTGGTACCAAATCTTCCTCTCTCTTTTGCTTTACTGTTGGGGGAGCTCTGATCTCAAGTCCTTTGTTAACAATAGCTCTGACAAATTCTACTTTGTGCACAGGGGACAAGGATGGAGCATGGGGTAGAGAGACTAGTTGGAGTAAAACACCTGGCCCATCATTGGGGTCGTAAGATCATGCTCTCTCTGGCACTTCTGGCACAGGTTCTTCTTCTATCACCAATTCTCGTGTAATCGGGGAAGGCAACTGAGAGGCATTGGGGAGACCTGATGCAATAGCTAGGGCAATTCTTTCTCCTAAGGTTGGTGGATAAACTAAACCACCAGTTTCAGAGTTTGTGAACAAGGTGAATAGCACCAGTTCCAAACTTCTTTGTAAGTCTCTCAAAAATCTTGAAGTGGGAGTGAGGTGTTGGGGGTCTTCTTCATGCTCTGGAGTATAAGAATCTAAGGCTGGTAATCCACCATCCTATGGGGTGGCACTGGCCTTGATAAGGTGAGAAAGGGGCAGAGAGTCCTGTGAAAAGTAATCAGCACTAATTGCCTTGACTATTGAGCAAGTGCAGATTCTCAAGGAGGGTGACAAGAGACTGACTTGTGTCCACTTTGTTGGCTTTTGTAAGTGTTTGAAGTGAAAGGTAGAGTACAAAAGTATAGTCTAGTTCTAGTGAAACAACCTAAAAGATCCTATAACTCTAGGTTGCACTAAAAACATTTAGACTGGGAGAAAACTACTAATGAAACTGAGTGGAACTCTTAGAGGTTAGTAAACTCCCAAGAGAACTAGACTGGGGAGTACCTATTGTAGTCTCTGGGTTTATATATCATTTCTATGTATGTACATGTGTACTGTTACAAGTGTGCTAGGGGGAACTATTTTCCTTTCCCCTATGGGTTCACCTGACCTATCAGTATCCGCTCTGATACCAGATTCACTTTGGGACAACATTCTTCCAGACTTGGATATCCCATAGGAGATATGGGATGATGTCTTTCATACAGCTCTCTTCGAAGACTAGCCATTCCCTTGGACCTGATTCACCTTCTTTCCTTCACTGCAGACCTTCTAAACCTCCTAAGTCAAATTCTCTTACATTTGACTTGTATCCTATTTGTCATTGACTCAACTTGGCCTCAGTTCATTTCCTATTTCATTTCGTCCAGATTAGTTGAGCTGTGCCCACAGCATTCCTATTTCATATTTATGGTACACGACATGACATGTCCTCTTTCCTTTTATATGCTATGTGATGTGACACATTTCATTTCCTTTCATGCAATGCATCCTCTTTCCTTTTACACACTACACGATGCAACGCATCTCATTTTCTTTCACATGACACAATGCATCTTCATTCTTCCTTTTATACTTTAGAGCAGTGATTCTATTCTTAAACCAACCCTAAAGGGGCATAGTATAAATAGCTAGAATCACCACCCATGTAACCTTAACTTTGATCTATGCAATCTTATGTAGAATTTGAAGCCTTCACTGTTTCAGCATTGTCAATCGCCATCGTCTAAACTAGATCTCAAACTCCTGTCAATTAGAGTTCGATCTAGGAACTGAGAACCTTTTATGGAAGGGATCTCCACTTTGTTCCTGATCAGAGAATCAGCTCGTGAGCCATTGCCCAATGCTCGCCGTCACCACTGCTTATTGCCCAGAAGCCGCACCTTGATAGAGGCCTTGCCCACAACCTCTCCATAGCCAACTACTCCTTGTGTGCCTGGAGGGAGCCCGCTTATTGCCTTGTGTCCAGTATACCAACTGAGGTCACCACAACTGTTGCACACTATGCGCCGATCAGAGGATTCACCCGTCAATCAAGAAGGTCAAGTTGTCTACAGAGATAGACAGTTTGTAGCAAAGACTTCAGTCTTCTGCATATGCATTATTTGTTACACTGGTCGTAACATGTACTAGGGATCTACTGATGTAGAGATGGTGATTAAATACATGCACTAGGCATGAGGTGCAGAGATTAAAGGGATAAGGACACAGCATGCTGTGGCAGAATGGAAGAGAAGTGAAGTGGAAATGAAAAGAAGGAGCAGAGATGACCATGAGAGTCATATATACTTATATGAATAGATTAAGGTATAAAAGAGTTCTTGACTTCAAGTCTAGACTTGTGAGTAAGAAGAGCATCTCTGAGTGCAAGTGAACCAGCTGAAAGTGAACTAGCTTCAGTCTAGTGGTCATGTGATCTAGTCATGTGATGCAATAAGATAAGATAAGAAAGAAATAAGAAATAAGAAATAAGAAATAAGAAATGACTAAGTCCCTGTAGAGGTCTCTTGTGGACTTGGGACCATAACAGTAGCACTCTTGTCCTCTCCTCCATCTTCTTCTTCATGGGCAGCCATAGCTGCACCACTACTCAACCCTTATATGTTCATTATACACCATAGAACCCATGTGACCTGTCCTCATGACTTCGGTCATCCCCACCAGCCCTCTGGACCTCACCTTCTGGAAATCCCTATCCTAGCACATAGACCTCCTCCTCACCTTGACCTCACCTTAGGCCTTCCCCTTTGGCTCTCACAACACCCACTGGACTTACCAGAGATTCCCCATCATCTCACCTCAGCTGCATCACTTTGGCTTGCATTATCCTTGGCCACATCACCCATGCATGTCACTCCACCTTGTCATTACCCCTACATGCATCTCTCTTTCCACAACATGTCTCT
Source organism: Neoboletus subvelutipes (assembly GCA_003316035.1). Taxonomy (NCBI): domain Eukaryota; kingdom Fungi; phylum Basidiomycota; class Agaricomycetes; order Boletales; family Boletaceae; genus Neoboletus; species Neoboletus subvelutipes. The sequence continues at coordinate 31,325 of QFEF01000522.1, forward strand.
ACATGTCCTTACATGTCACCTTGTGTCTTCTTGTTAAACAGCTTGAATATTGCAGCTGGAGTCCACTGTCAGAAACTGGGGGAAAGGGAAGACAGTGGACTCCAACTAGTGTAGGAGCAAATAGCAAACAAATAATAACAACTACAATGTGCCACAATGTGGCACAACACTCTAAGTATGAAAGTAGAGTGTACAATCAATGATTGTAACACTTCTTGCCCTATGACTCTATTAGAGTCACCCCAAAACCTTTGGAACCTTTATATGCTTCCCTTTCATTGATTCCATGCATTTGTACTTCTATATCCATTCACATGTCTCCTTGCATTGCATTCTCCTTTGACTCATTGTCCTTTCTATGGACATGCCCTCAACCTTGGATGTCCTACATGTCCTCATTACCTTAGATATCCCTTGGTCCATGCTAGACTCAGACACCTACTTATAGTCACACTCTTGCACTCCTATGTTTCTCCTTAACATGAGTCTACCTGATCTACCTTGTACAATACCTGGGCTTTGGCCTAAGCATTCCTTCATGCTCCTCCTTGTAACACCAGGACTACTCCTGAATACACCCATCCTCTGATCTTGCTAGCATATGCTATGCTTGTCCTCACCCTAGTCCTCCTTGACTGCCTCTTATGTGGGTACAGTAGCCTCAATGGCATGCAACAATCCACCAGATCCATACTCTATGGATGTTAGGAGCCATTCAGTTCCAAGACTAGGCCTCCATGGTCATAATTATTAACATCTGTTTGACTTCAGAAGGTTTCCAAGGGTTGGAGGGATAAGTGGGGCAGGTGTAAGAAAGATGTCCAGCCTTTCAGCAGTGGAAGCAGAGGCCTTTGTCTTGGCATCATTTTTGCTCCTCAGGGGTAAGCTTGATAAGGTGAACTATGTCAACATCCATAGCATTGGGATCCTTGGCAGGAGTGTGGGTGGTGGTTTAGGCAAAGGGTTAGTAGGTAGAGGCTTTCCTATGTCCTCATTTGGTGATTTTGTTGGCTCATTCCCATTGAGTCTGGCAGGAAATGGCCTTGGTATACCATTCCTTAATGGTGGTGGGGACTGTTGCAATCATTGATTGTGCACTCTATTTTCATACTTAGAGTGTTGTACCACATTGTGGCGCATTGTAGTTGTTGTTATTTGTTTACTGTTCACTCCTACAGTAGTCAGAGTCCACTGTCTTCCCTTTCCCCCAGTTTCTGACAGTGGACTCCAGTTGTGAGTTTCCAGCTGTTTAATAGGGACAGTGTCCATGGACATGATTCATCTCATGAGGGGAGCAGGGAGTCTGGTGGAAAAATATCCAATAAGGATATTGGGATCATAGATGTCTGCTACAGCCACCTGATTCTTGAACTCAAAGATGTAGTGATTCAGAGTGGTGGATTTGGACTCATCTTTCTTGGGAGAGACTGAGTTAGTGGCAAGCCAGGAAACAGCATTCCCAACAGTGTCTCCATGTTTAAACAAGGAGTAGAATTCAGTGAGGAAATCAACAAAGGTTCCTAGGTTTACAGTGGCTCTGGTGATGGCATTCTTTCAGAAGGTGGCAGCCCAGGTAAGGGCAGATCCTTCAGTCATATATGAGAGAGTGAAGGCAACCTGTTTGCCATCAGAGTCATAGATGGCCTTGTTGACATACAGGTAGAATACAATGAAGTTCATCCATTGTTCAGCTTTGTCAAAGTCTCCATTGAAGGATTTGAGAGTGCTAACACAGAGTTCTGTGGATTTTGAAGACATAGGGGTCAAGGGAATGAACAGGGTTCATGCAAGTAGGAATGGAGTAAGCGGTGGTTGTTGGATGGAACTGGGAAGGGGGAAGAGAGGTTGAGATCAAGTGGGAGTGGGGGATGGGGGAGTTGGAGCTCAAGGAAGGTCAAGAGTAGATGAAAGATTGTGAGCAAGGTCAAGAGCAGTTTCCTCTTCCCCTTCATCAGGGTGATAGTCAGATTGCTCAAAGACAGGTTCAGGGGATAGACGTTGAGGGCGAAATCAGCAAGAGTCTGCAATGGGGTGTCAATGGGAAATGGTGGGAGACTATGATAGTGGTAGCTCCTTCAGGAGAGCTTAGATCTTTTGTTATGCTCATTTGAGGAACAGCATAGAGAACTTGGAGTTCATAGGTTCATATGTCTTGAGGTGTTCAAGCGCACATCAGGACAACAAGCCTTCAGGTCTTCCAAAGTTGTTGGGGTCAATGGTTTCAGAGGAGTGTGTCCACTTGAAAGTAGGATGATGACTTATAGAAATCCAAGGGTTCATGAAACAAGATGAGATTTAGACCAAGTAGATCTAAGCTAATGTACATGCTGTTTCATAAGTGTATTTATAGGAAAGAGCCTATGCACTTAAGTAATGAAATGGAAGTTAAAAAATCACAGGAGAAGAATGCATATGTGAGGACACATAAGTGAAATGAAAGAATGCATAAGCTAAAAGATGCATAAGTGAAATGAAAGAACATATAAGCTAAGAGATATGTAAGCGAAAATGAAAGAAGAGGAAAGGGAGACACTATAGGGCTCAAACAGCAGTGTGTGCAAGATAAAGAGGAAACATATGTCATATTGAGTGAGATGAACGAGAGAGACAAAGTGAAGTGAAAAAAAGAAAAGAGTACTCTGAATTGTAATACCTTCAATCCCAGTGACCTTGGGTGACCTGAAGGTTTGTTGTCCTAAAGTGTACTTGAACACCTTAAAACACATGAACCTATGACCATTGAGTTCACTATGCTGTTCCACAGAATGAGCATAACAGTAAAGCTTGATTGCTCTGAGCAACAGCATGATATACTTGGGATACCATAAGAAAAATTGGGAAGTGAAGCTTTCTCACTCTCCTGTCAATTATTTTGGACTCCAAGACTCCTGAGAAGAATAGATCCAAGGTCAACAATTGTTGCAATCATTGATTGTGCACTCTATTTTGGTACTTAAAATGTTGTGCCACATTGTAGCGCATTGTAGTTGTTGTTATTTGTTTGCTGTTTGCTCCTACTGTAGTCAGAGTCCACTGTCTTCCCTTTCCCCCAGTTTCTGACAGTGGACTCCAGCTGCAATATTCGAGCTGTTTAACAACAATACCCTATATGAAGAAGAGCAGGATGAATTAGCATTCACAACAGAAACTGCCCAAAGGTTGCTTCATTAGATGAACCTCATCAAGGAAGGAGCAAAGGAGTTCATGGATGGACAAGGTCTCTACTATTCAGGAGGGACTGAGGTTGTAGAGATTCTAGTGTTGATGGAAGGTGTCCTAGACTCAATCTTTCTGCATATGCATGGTGCTGTATAATATGTATAGGTACAAATTACACATCATTTTCATCAATGTCATGTAGGACCCAGTATAATTTTAGGGAACATAAACAACTCTTATTTTCCTGACAGACATGTATCTTCTGGAGTAAGTTGATTATAGGCAGTGCATATCTATTGGGTAGATTTGCAACTTATGGATGAAAATATAGACTTTGGAAGGGTGGACTTATATGCCAATACATTCCGAGTATGATATGACATGCATGCTACCATTCAAGATTAGATACACTTGGATATAGTACCCTATTAGGATTGTAGTTTCTGAAGATTATTATCATATTCTCCCACCTTTGTTGGTAGTGAGTGAATGTCCATCAAAGGTTGCTTGCGAAATGTGTTTGTAGAGAAGGACAACACCATATCTGACAACATGTATGTGAACATTAATCAAGCTCTCCATCCAAGTCATCTGTCTGGTCAATGCTTTTGTCTGTGTCACTCTCCTCACTTGCTGACCAGTCATCTTCTACATCCATGCCATCACCCTCATCCTCAGTCTCACCTTCATTTTCTTCACCATTATATGGATTGTCTTCCATTCTACCATCATCATCATTATCATTCTCCATCATGTCTTCCAGTTGGATGATGAGGGATGTGCCATAATACTGCCATACATGGTGTCCTACACCTATTCCTGTGAAGTGAGCAAACATGGCGAAATTGTGATTCAATAGATTTATTTTTGATCAATGCGTGTAGAATGAATTCATGGACAACTTACATGTTCACATAGAATGCAGCCCAGTCATCCTCTTTCCCACCCCTTCTTGCTACTAACTGACCAGCTGGTAAAAAATGCATGGTATGACCATCAGAGAATACCAGGATAAGATGGCAAGCTCAGATGACCAGTGAGGAGTCCAAGAAGCCAAATGCCAAATGGTCAGGTTGATCAGGCACAAATTCCACCTTTGGTAGATGTCCTTCATCAAATCTCCATTTATGATGCTAATCTATACCAAGCCAATGCACCCACAAAACTTCCATCCTCTGCTCAATGTATCTGACATCATCCACAGAAAATCAGACCTGAATGTGGAAAGCCTGGATCACCTATGCATACCAAAAAGGGTGTTCTTGATCCTTTGACAGGGTCATAACCACATCACTGCAAGTGGTTCAAATTAAATCATGGTCCCTATGAATATTGTAGGTGGTGTAGTTGACATGGATGGTCTTGCACTCAATTACAAAATCCAGGTTCACAAGCTGGATTTGGTTGTGCTGGTGGGAGGTGAAGGTGCATTCATCACCATCAAATTCCAGACCAAGCTGCCTGGAAAGCAGGTGGTCTCTAAGCTCTTGCATGAAAGTCGGCTAATCAAAATATTGGCATTAGAATAGCATTGAAGCAGTGATGAAAGTGACCCCTACTTTCACTGCTGGATCAGTTCAGTGATTGTGGAGGAAACAAAGGAGGTTGAATAAATTGTTGTGGTGAGCTTTGCTAGGCATTGAGTAATGTGGCAGTGGTGATGGATCTATCTGGTCCATCTCCTGTGCCTCATCGGTATCCATGTCTATTTGTCATCTGAAAAGGGTCTGTTGCCTCTCCTGGAGGATAAGAACTTCAGAGTTCAATTGTTTGTTTGAACTACTGTAGAACTGTTTTATCATCCTATGGGCTCACTCACGCTGGAATGGCTGAATAAGTTGTCAGACAGATGAGACTGTAATTGAGACTCACCACTTGAGTAGAGTAGGAGTCAGTGGTTCCAAACATGTGGATTGTAGTTTCATAGTTGCCTAGAGCATGAAATATGTTCATGTTGAATGACATTGGCTTTGGAACCAATGAAATTGTCTTCTTATGCCAGCCGGATTGTAAGTCAGCTTGCTCCCTTCTTACCCTTGTGGTTGATTCCTGTGGGAGCTCTCATGTATTGAAGGCAGAACATGTCACATGCTGGAATTTTTGGACCTGAAGACCAAGGCAACAGAGAGCTTGGTTAAGAAGGTCAAGTGATTCCTCACTATGAATCCTAAATTTGGCTAATGCCTGCCACACTGCAAGTTGAAAGAGGAATGTCTGAACTGTCTGGTCATGTAATGGCAGAAATAGATCTTCAAAGACAGGCATGGCACACTGAAGAGTGGGTAGTCAGGCTCATTAAATCAGTTGCTGCCAACCAAAGATGCAAAGACATACCTGTAGAAGATTTTTGAAGTATCAAGTGGGATGATGACTGATTTCAGCAACATCCTCATGAAATCTGCAGATTTTATCAACACCAAAAGGAGGTACCATAGTGAACCTATTTATTTTATTGCTTTAGCCATTATGGTCAAATTCCAGTGTCAACTACCTATAGTTCACTTCATGGATGTTGCCAGGGTCGATAGCAAACAGTATCCTGAACAGATGTTTCAGGACATTCTTGAGAATACCAGAGTTGAATTCATGCAAGAACTCAACAATGAGTGATCAATAAATGTTGAAGTCAAGATCTAACAATCGCTCATTGAATGCATTCTATATGAATAAAATGATCAAGATGTGGTAACAAATATATGCTGAGATATTGGCTAGGATGTACTATAGTTGCCACCAAGGAATCTGACTTCAACAGACACTCAGTTGCTATGCTTTTTAGAGGCATGCCAAGGTCATAGATGGCCTTGCATGCCTTGTTGACTCTGTGCCCAAAATGGACACATGTGCAGGTTATCCATGCTGAAATATCATCCCAAAAGCCCAACCAGTGGAATAGTGAGCTGGAAATCAAGCACTGTGGACATGGGCTAATACCCCTGTCTTGGATTGTGGCCAGAAGTACCCTGAAATTTGGTGTCAGATTCATAATCATCGAGAAGTTACGACTTGTTCACTTTTTAGGATAGTTGCCCAAGTAAGTGAAAATGCATGGGTAGACTCATCTGACAACTCCATTGAAGCGTTTGATGACAATGCCATTTTGATAAGCTTCAATGAAATCTCCACTCAATAGTATCCTCCAGACAGCATGGACAAGCTTGCATTTGCAATGAGTAAGCACATCATTGGAGTTCTTGGTTTGGGAGAGGCTGTTTATTAACTTGCAAAGTGGTTTGGGAAGCTAATAAAGGGTGTGAGAATGCTTATTTGATGCAGTAGTTGGTAGTTTGTACCAGTGGGATGAAAGCAATCGGCTGGCATTCACCTTTTTCTGGCATCTGCTGAGAATATTTGAACAGATTTCCAAATAATAGATAAATGGGCCATGCAGAGATGTGTCTGAACTGTGCTAGCTGTGTCAAGTCAGACCAAAACATTAATTCAGCTATCACTCTTTCCAGTTGGCAACTATCAGTTCACCTTTGTTTCATAATTTCATCTTGTGTTTCAATCCACATGTCTGAGATGTAAAGGTCATCATAAATTCTTTGAACTTGCCTGGTAAGCAGGTGTTAAACAGCTGGAAACTCACAGCTGGAGTCCACTGTCAGAAACTGGGGGAAAGGGAAGACAGTGGACTCCAGGTATGTTGCATATTACAGTACTTGCAATACAGTTTCTGACAGTGGACTCCAGCTACAATATTCAAGCTGTTTAACAATACATATGGGTGTGAGGAAACAAATCACACTTTTTTGAATGGTAGTAAATGAAACATTTTGGCAGAGCCTTCTGCAAATACAGTGCAGATGACATTGAGGATTGGTTGATAATAGAAGCCCTTGATTGTGAAGGGCTTGCCATTACCTGCTAGATTCTTCTTCCTTATTGGTATCTGAATCTCCACAGATGCTTTCCTCCATTGGTCCAAATGGTCATCTATGGGTAAGGCATTCACCATGGTATTCAAATGGCTACTTTCTCTCCATGCATCGAATGAGTCCAAATCTTCAATTCAGAAGTTGGGTGCTTGAAGCACATCAGTTCACCTCTGCTAGTGACTTCTGTCAGCTCCTGCTGATTGCCCATGACATGAGGTGCCATATGGACATGTTGGACCATGGCCAGGGTGGCCCCAGGCTGTGAGAGGCATTTGGTTGACTGGGAAACCTAATTGATGCTGGCTTGGATAAATCTTCCAATGTGACAAAATGGTCAGGGTCATGAGACGGTCTATGGCGATAGTGGTGGGCAATGCCAAATGTATTAAAGACAGTTTTGAAAGAATCAAATATGTGCAGGAATATATGCTGACTCCTTGAGGTCGAAGTGATAGAATCCATCACTTCAGCAGTGGGGGGGGCTCAGGCAGTAGGTCTCGATACCTGGCTGGTAATCAGCATTGGCATGGCCCAAGGACTTTCTGAATTAGTGGAGGTGGATCACAGGATGACAACTGGATAGGAATGGGACTTTCTTTGTTGTGATGCTGAGTAGTGTGGGCTCCCATCACCTCTGGTCCAACAACAAGAAGGGAGGAACTGGTCTGAGGGGAGGGATCCCTGTGTTCAAGGATCTGTCAGACAGAAGCTGACAGCTGTGGTGCTAGCTAAGCTTCATGGTGGCCACATAGATTGACAGTACTTATGGGGATGGATGGTCTTGTTGCAGTGTTAGAAGATCCTTGCAAAGAGGTGCCCAACCTTTCCGGGCATCATGCATGCTCAGCCCAATAAACTGAACAGTTTTGATGATGCTGGGTGAGGCCTTTTGAGGATTGGAAGGTTTGTGAACAACCATCACCACATCTGAACATGATGATTAGCCAGAGTGGTAGCAAATATGTAGGAAGTAAGGCAAAAAGAGGGCAAGATCATAAGCTACTTCACATGCAATGTTATCTTGATATACTGTCCAATTCCCAAGCCTGGCAAGATAAGGGGCAATTAGATTTGAAATTTTAAACACAAAATACATTCAAAACCTGTAAAGAAAGTCCAAGAGGGGATGTCAGGGACAAAATTTAAGAGAATAATGATGGTCCATCATTGTTAGTTACAATAAAATTAAAGTTTTGGAAGTGGAAACACATGGGGAAGCAAAGGAGGACAGCTAAAGTTGTCATAAAAACACTGTATGTAGAAAAGGGCAGCCCACAACATGATTTTGAATGTGTGAACCCATAGCTTGTTGGGGGACATGGATTGACTGTTGTTAAAGAAGTCACCAAATGATGGGTCCACAGATGGTCAGACTGATAGCAGCAGACAGAACCAGTGAAGAATAGTGAGATTGTCATGGCTGGTATTGGTGAACCTGAGATCTCCTGGACATGTTGGGAGAGAGTTGTTCCACATCAGCAAGCCATTTGGCCCAGGGCTGTTGCAATCATTGATTGTGCACTCTATTTTGGTACTTAGAATGTTGTGGCACATTGTGGCACATTGTTGTTGTTGTTATTTGTTTGCTGTTTGCTCCTACACTAGTCAGAGTCCACTGTCTTCACTTTCCAACAGCAGACTCCAGGTATGTCACATTTCACAGTACTTCCAATACAGTTTCTGACAGTGGACTCCAGTTGTGAGTTTCCAGCTGTTTAACAAGGGCATACAGCCTCCACAAGTAATTGTCACTCAGTCTTGAATACTGACCACTTCTTGGGTACCATTGTATGGTCTAGTGCCAGCATCTCATAGTGAAAACCTAACTCAAAGATTTCCCAGAGTATCTGTCAGATAAGAAGGGGGAGAGGATTGGCCAGCGATGAAATGGGAATGATGGTGTCACACCAATGGACACTGCAAGAGGGGGGCCCACGTTCCAGCCTGTGTTGTCTGCACTGCTGCACTGTCAAAAATCTCATGTGCCAGCTGCTTTTTTGCCTTTGAGACTCAATTGTCCCCTCAGTGGTGGATGGGCCAGCTTCAGGTACCTCAATGGTCAATGCTGTGCTGCCATTGTTGAGCAGCTCACACTACATTGCTGGACGAGGGAATCTGATGGGAGACTGTGCTGGAGGCATGTGATCCAGACATGTCATATTGCTAGCCAATACATTGCTGTGAGCCAGACATTTAAGGGGGTGGGCATGAGAGGGTGTTCATATGCCTCCCACTTGTCCTGAGGCATCTGAGCTAAGTCGGCAGAGGAGGCTAGCAATGTCAATTAGAAAGAACAGCATGCATTGAGGTTAAGAGACTTACAAGCTTTCTTGTAGCCCTTGTTAAGTCTGTGCTCTGTTTTCTTCTGTTGGGCCTGAGTGGGTGCCTTGCCAACTTTTGAGGAAGGGGCTGCACTTGCAGAGGGAGTACTGGGTGATGAGGTGACCTCCGTAGATTGTGAGAATGATAGATAGGGCCAATGTGTGTGCCAATGATGGTCAAAACCTCCTGGTCCACCATAGAGCACAGGGAATGGCCTGTTCCTGCCATCCTCTGTGTATTTGGCACAGATGATATCATTGTGGAAGGTGAATGTAACCAGCCAATCAATATTGGTTCTTTAAGAGACTGAGCTAGCAGGGCGGATCAACCAAATGGGTATACCAGCATGGAAAAGCTGGTTGCAGTGATGATGGCTGGTGGTGAAACAGCCCATCCAATCCACATGAAGAGGTTCAGTAATGAATGAAGGATAGGCGATGTGATGCTTGGCAATGGTCACATAATCTAAGAAGGCCCAAAGGTCCATGAAGGTACACTGTGTGCTAGCAGCATATGTGATTAGATCATGAAATGTAAGGGGTTGCTGCAGAATTATCATAGTGAGATGTAGTAGGGACTGTAGCATTTGGGCTCCAATATCAACCTTGTTTTTTCATGGTGCCTTCCATTCCCAGTATTGTTTCTTAATGAGAATATAGAGAGATCCAATCTTAACTGCCTTATCTTGCTTGAAGGTATCAACAGCGCAAGTGGCTGATGAAATGAAGTCCATATCCTCCACTGTTGGGGTGTATCAGGCCCAGGTGAGGGGATCAGGTGACCAGTGGTGTTCTTGCCATGGAACACAGACAGTTCAGATCCACTTCTTGTTGAAAAGCAAGGGCCATTGAAAACAGTTGACAGTTCCAAAACGACCATCAGTGTGAGCATGCAATTTCTCTGACTGCATGTGTGGAGCAGGGACAAATGACATATTGGGGGAGGTGATGACATTCCCACTGTCACCCCAAGTGGCAATCATGGAGCATTGAGGGATTGCCAAGGTACTTGAACAAAGGCACAATTAGATTGGAATTGACAAAGACAGCCAAGTTTAAACAACTCACATTCATCTTGGCAAGATTGGGGCTGATAACAAGTTAGTATGGTAGACATGTTGGATGGACAACAAAAGAATGGCTGTGGCAACAAGATGATCAGTTAAATTGAACAGAACAGATAGGTTATAGTGACATACCTGGACCCATGGACTGGATGCAAACAATAAGTATACTTAATAAGGGGGTCCACAAGCAAGAGGAGGTGTGATTCAATAGTGAGGTGATCCAGTGGAACCTAGAGTGATGAGACACCCCATGAGCATCTTCAACCCCACTGTCTCTTGATGCAATGTGGTGATGGGGCAATGCTCAGGATGCAAAGTCCTAGAGTGTTTCCATCCAACACAAAGTCAGATGATGGAATGTAGCTGAGGGTGCAAAGCCCTACTCAGCAAGCCAAGGGGAACAAGGGGAAACAAGAGGGAACAAGGGCCAGAGCTTGAGGAGGAGAAGGACTAGAGACTGGAGACTAGGACAATCCTTAGTGGGAGACAAGTTTGTTGGAGTATTAGTCATGAGTTGGTTCCCACAGTCATGAGGTTGGATAGAAACCTAATCAAGTAGGATAACTAGGTCCCACTCAATTCGGATGGTCAGGTGACCCCACATGAGCCTTCAACCTTTGTTTACCATTTGTGGATATTGACTGACCACCACTTCACTCTCCACTTCCTCAACACTCTCAGCCCCACTCCTAGTCTCTGGTCTCTAATCTTTAGTTCTTCTTCTCCTTGCCCCTCAACATCCTCAAGCCTTGGCCCTTGTTTCCCCTCATTCCCTCTCACTCCCCTTGGCTTACTGAGTAGGGCTTTGCACCCTCAGCTACATTCCATCATCTGACTTTGTGTTGGATGGAAACACTCTAGGACTTTGCATCCTGAGCATTGCCCCATCATCACATTGCATCAAGAGACAGTGGGGTTGAAGATGCTCATGGAGTGTCTCATCACTCTAGGTTCCACTGGATCACCTCACTATTGAATCACACCTCCTCTTGCTTGTGGACCCCCTTATTAAGTATACTTATTGTTTGCATCCAGTCCATGGGTCCAGGTATTGTTATGAATAGTACTAGTTTCAAACTTTTTCAATCGTTACACTCTACATTCATTTTCACTTCTTACCATACACCTCATTGCACGTGATTGTGGGAAACTATGACTAAGCAAGTCTAGACTCATGACATCATATACACATGTTATTAATCTCCGTTTACTTCTTTACTTCTTTAATTACTGATGAGAACTTTCTCACTACACTATATCCATACTTAGTAATTTCTCTCACGCACTGCTTGGTCTGTGCACATCTCTTACTACTATAAAGGCTCTCATGTATTAGCCTGTTACCTCAGTCTAATCCATTTGTCATTGTGTGGTTTTAACCCACTGTGATTAAGGGTATCGCTCAGCTTCTCTATTCATTACCTTCGCCAGCAGTTGGTGTACACTGCGAGACATGTCGTCTGGCTAGTGATCTTTTAGGAGGTTATTACAGGTATGTCACTATAACCTATCTGTTCTGTTCAATTTAACTGATCATCTTGTTGCCACAGCCATTCTGTTGTTGTCCATCCAACATGTCTACCATACTGACTTGTTATCAGCCCCAATCTTGCCAAGATGAATGTGAGTTGTTTAAACTTGGCTGTCTTTGTCAATTCCAATCTAATTGTGCCTTTGTTCAAGTACCTTGGCAATCCCTCAATGCTCCACGATTGCCACTTGGGGTGACAGTGGGAATGTCATCACCTCCCCCAATACAAGTACCTTGGCAGGTCCAGGTATGTCATTATACCTTTATCATCTACCATGTTGACTCATTATGTTAAACAGCTGGAAACTCACAGCTGGTGTCCACTGTCACAAACTGGGGGAAAGCAAAGACAGTGGACTCCGACTACAGTAGGAGCAAACAGCAAACAAATAACAACAACAACAATGTGCCACAATGTGCCACAATATTCTAAGTACCAAAATAGAGTGCACAATCAATGATTGCAACACATTACCAGTCTCAGTCTTGCCAGAGCAGAGCTGTGCTCACTCAGCCACATACACTGTTGTCCAACCTTGTGTCCTGAGTATTACCCCATCACCATCTCATGTTGACAGACAGTGGGGTTGAAAATACACGTGAAGCATCTCATTGCCCTGAGTCTTGCTGATTTGTCTAACTTGGATCAATGTCATTGAAGCTGGTAGATTGAACTGACTGGTGTACATGTCAATTTCCAAGAATTAATACAATAACAATGCTGCCAGTTGCTCACCCCTTGCATGGATGTTAGAATAGAGGTTTTGAAGGTAAGTCTTATCACTGGGACTCTGATTTCTCATCTCAACCAGATGCCCCAATGCACTCTTGTATGTTGGCATGTAACAGTTTGCCTTGAAATCACAGTCAAGCCCTTGATAGAAACAGTCTAACACCCGTTGTAGAATGGAGCTGGAGAACACAAGCATTATGTTCAGAGCTTCATTGGTGTGATGTAGGTAGTTCTGAAGCATTGGTTTCACCAGCCATAGCATATCCAAGATGATATCCAACAATGCTGGGCGAGTGAATGGCAAAACTGTTTCTGATCTGTCATCTGACCTGATCTAGATAAGTCACTTCCCCTGGTAAATGTTGGAAATAGCTTACAACAGTTCAGATGGCAGTAAACTTCCAGTTGACCAATAGATCTTTTGATGGTCAGCATCCGATGCTCCTTTAAATTGATTTGCTGATCAATCAGGACAAACAGCTCCTCAAAGTTCTTGACATTCTGTTATTGTCCCAAGTCCACAAGTGACCTCTACAGGGACTTAGTTGTTTTCTTTTCCTTTTCTTTTCTTTATCTTATCTTATCACATCACATGACTAGATCATGTGATCACTAGACTGAAGCTAGTTCTCTTTCAGCTGGTTTACTTGTGCTCATGGATGCACTTCTACTCATAAGTCTAGACTTGATGTCAAGAACTCTTTTATACTTTAATCTATTCTTATAAGTATAAATGACTCTCACAGTCATATCCACTCCTTCCATACTTCTTTTCATTTCTGCTCTCCTTCTCTTTCATTCTGCCACAGCATGCTGTGAAACGACCCAACAACTACTACTAAAGTCTTGGGGATGCTGAGCTAGCTATGACTGAAAGGTTAGATTAAAAGAGGTGAGCAAGGAGTGACAAGTTCCAAGACTCAAGGATAAAGGTAAAGGTTGAGCTTCAATTGCTCCTGAGTGGATCTCTTGTTGAAGGGGAAAACTCCAAGAGAACTAGACTGGAGTACCAGTGCTAGGCTCTCAGTCTTATATATCATCTCTATGTATGTACATGTGTACTACGGATCTACTGATGTAGAGACAGTGATTAAATACATGAGGAGAACATGCATCTAGCATGCGGAAAACATGTGTATCAAACACATTGGAAGTGCATTGCTTCTGAAATGGAAGAGAAGCATCAACATGTGTCGAACATGATGCAACAGAAATGAATAACATGTGTCAAGCATGTGTGTGACAAATATGAAATGTGTGCACAGCATGGATATGAAAGTCGTGAGGAGATCTAGATAAGGAGTCTAGACTCCTGATGTCATAATAGATGTCTAGCATCATGTAAGTCATGTGGATGTCATGTGATATCAAATCACATGAGGGAAATGGATCATGTGATACTAGATCATGTGATTAGTGGTGCTGTGGCCAAACCAGCTGAAGGGAACTATCTTCAGTATAGAGATTAGATGTAATCTAATCATTATCAGATAAGATAAGATAAGATAACTTGGGTCAAAGTTATCATATGCAGGCATTGAGCCATAACATGCTGTGTCCTCATTCTTTTAATCTCTGCATCTCATGCTTGACACATGTATTTAATCCCTGTTTCTACATCGGTAGATCCCTAGTATACATGTATACATATAGAGATAATATATAAACCCAGAGACCACAATGGATATTCCCTAGCCTAGTTGTCTTGGGAGTTACCAATCCTTGAGAGTTCCACTCAATTAGTAGTTTCTTCCTTCTCCAGTCTAAGTGTTCAAAGTGTCAACCTAGAGTTATAGGCTTTTTAGGGTTGTTTCACTAGAACTAGACTATACTTTCAATACTCTACCTTTACACTTCATACAAAAGCCAACTAGTCAGACACAAGTCAGTCCCTCATCTCTATCCTTGAGGATCACACTGCTCAATGTAGAGGCAATTAGTGTTGATCAATTTTCACAGGTTGCCCTATCCCTTCCCTTCTTTATCTAGGCCAGCGCCTCAAAGAAGAGCTTGGGAAGAAGTAGTAGGACAGGTCCCAGAGGTGTTAGGATTACCAGCAATTGACCCCTACACTCTAGTGCATGAAGAATCACCTTGACAACTGATAGAGTCTCCTGCAACATCATTTTTGAGGGAATTAGAAAGAAGTTTAGAGCTAGTATTACTCACTTTGTTCGCAAGCTCAAATTCTGGTGGTCTAGTTTATCCACCAACTTTCAGAGAAAGAGTTGCCCTATACCTAAGATTGGGTGTTCACAAAGATGCTCAGCACTTTTCACTGATTTCACAAGAGTCAGCAATTCCAGAGCCCTCCCCAATCCCAAAAAGAGTGCTGTCTTACAACCCCAACAATGGGCCAGGCGTACTTCTCCAACAAGTCCCAATTCCCCACATCACATCCTTGCCCCCCATCAGCAATGTCATCTTTACAAGAGCCATTGTTAACTACAGTCTAGAAGTCAGGCTCCCATTGGTGTTATCAAAGAGGGAAAGAGAAAAGTCAGTGGTATCTGAGGAAGTACTGAGAAAGAAGCAGAGAAAGCTTCAAAGGTGAACCATAAGGAGGTTGTGCCCAGATGAACCAGAAGATCATATGTCAAAGTCTTTACAACCAAGACACACTCTCTGTCACAATTTATCTTTTCTTTCTTTATCGTCCTCTTTGCTACTTCTCCTATGTCTACCTTTCGCTCATTGGACTTCATACCTTGCTGTTTGAGCCCCACTCAGTACTTACCATTTCATCTCCATCTTATTCTGATAGAACCTTCTTTGATGTTGTCATTCAACTGACTCATCATTTCTACAATGTTCTATTAACTTCCATGATTACCAACTGTCTACTTGGCTTGCCTATATAAACCATAGATACCCAGTGATGTACCTTAGCTTGACTTCCTTGGGTTTTCCCTGGAACCCCCTTGAATCATATATCTTTCATCGCTTCCCTAGTTATCGCTCTTTAAGTCTTGGTCCTACTTTCGAGTGGACCTGTTACAAGTATAATAGACACCCCCACTTTTCTCTCTCCTCTTGGCTCTCCTAAACTCTTGGTTGTCAATAACCTCTCCCAGGATATCTGGGACAACATCCTTCCTGACCTTGACATTCCACAAGCCTTGTGGGACAAGGTATTCCACACAGAAGTCTTCCAGGACTAGCAGACTCCACCACTTGTATTTCTTACATGGCCTCTTTTTATCTTGGCCTTTATTATTTTGGACCTTCAATCTCCTAAGTCAAATTCTCTCATATTTGACTCATGATCCTATAATCATTTTTACTCTTCATTTCATATG
>QFEF01000526.1:0-27973 GCA_003316035.1 Neoboletus subvelutipes
TGACTCACGCGGCATCTTCGTCTTCGTCATCCAGGTCAGCTTCGTCACCGTCGAGCTCCACCTCCACATCGGAGCTGACCTCATTTAGATTGTATGCGTCTTCCTCATCCTCATCCTCATCCATATCCGATCCAAAAGGTGGCTGGTCAACAGGAGCCTGATCTAATGAAATGGAACGAGTGAGGAGAGGATATAAAAAAGGCGTATCACATCATACCAATGTAGTTGCCATACAAATGGATCGTACTGCAGAGGGAAAAAAGAAAAGAAAAGACGCGCCCTCAGTCAGTCATAACGCACACACATGACACGTGTCACGCGCTCACTTTTTACCGACGGCCTCGAGGATGTACTCCATATCCTGCTCGAGAATGATTTCACACGTCGATTGCTCGATCTAGGATACACGTCAGACGCGCCCTCGGGCGTGTCAAAGGGTGAGAGAACGCGTACTTTGCCAGGGGTGAGCGAGCAGAGGACGGTGGTCACCGCGGGGCCTTTGAGTGGCTCGTCCTCGTCCTCGTCCTCGTCCTCCTCGTCTTCTTCATCCTCGTCCTCATCCTCATCGTCGAGTGAGGCGAGACTCTGGTAGGTGAGCTTGACAGACGTCCTAGCAGAGTCGTCTTGCAGCTCGTCGGGCAGAGCCGCATTTTTTATTTGGAGATCGCCTTGAGGGACGATGACCTGTACTTCGCCGGGGGTCAAGACAATACTCCTACACGACTCGTCAGTGCCACTCATAAAATGTGCGCACAACGCGTACCAAGGTGCGATAGCGACGACCATGACGATGTAGTTTTTTTTTTTTTGAAAAAAAGCAAGTGTCAACTATACAAAAAAAGGACAAGTCGAAATCAAGAACGGGTAAAAGGGAATTTGAAACTCCGCTTACAGTTCACGTTAGTGGTCGTCGTCGAGATGGTCAGTGTCGACGCTCGAGTGTCGTCGGCGGGGGGGAAACTGACGCGTTCAAACAGTCAAACGTACTCAGACCATATCTCGCCGCAGTCAGATCATCCCTCACAGCGGCACTCACACTCGAAAACTTTTCATCACAGGTCGGTGTCACTTTGGCTTCTTCATCAGACTGATCTCACGAACGCGCACCTAGGTCGTCGAACGGCACAATAAACCAGAGGTCGAGGCACGGTAAGTATGCTTTTCCAAGACGATCATGTCGTCGGAATCTCAATGGCGTATATATATAGTGGATCAAAAGAAGTCCTCCTCAACCCTCTTACGATATCACGCAATGAGAACGAACGCGTGCTGATCGAACCCTCCGTCAACTCGATACGGATGAGCATCAAGATTAAACAAGCAGACGAGATCGAACGTATCCTATGCCACAAATTCATGCGCTTCATGATGCAGCGTGCGGAGAGCTTCGTCGTGCTGCGCAGGAAACCCGTCCCAGTAGGTCTGATCGGTGTAGCGAGATCGAAGCAATGCTGATAGTCACAAGGGCTATGATATCTCGTTCTTGATCACCAACACTCACTCGGAAACGATGCTCAAGCACAAGGTCGTCGATTTCATCATCCAGTAGGTATCCTTACCAGTTGTGTCGTACTCAGGTGTGATGTCTCCCCAAACCCCAGATTCATGGAAGAGGTGGACAGAGAAATAAGCGAGATGAAACTCAGCTTGAACGCTCGCGCGCGTATAGTTGCAGAGTCTTACTTGACTGCGGTAAGTTCACTTTCCCCGCGACGCCAAGGAAGGAATCTGATTTCGTCGGTAGTTCAACTCATGAGTAGGAATCATTGCCGAAGACCCTCTACCTTATCCACCACATCGAGTATCTTCGGGTAGATGCAGATGTACGTCCTAGAAGCATAACGCTTACCTCGAGAGAACCCCGAACTCCGAGTTGTATCACTATACCGAAGCGAATCGAAGCGAATCCTCCCAACAGTGGCAGGAAATAAATTCCAGTTGGCGACTCCCTAAATGGTCGTTTGGGTACTGAAAAACTACAACTGCAATGGGCTACAAGTGCGAAGATAACGTAGGAATACTGTACATCATATGAACAACTTCTAAGCTATGCGTGGTGTTGGTCCATGCTGAGAA
Source organism: Neoboletus subvelutipes (assembly GCA_003316035.1). NCBI lineage: Eukaryota > Fungi > Basidiomycota > Agaricomycetes > Boletales > Boletaceae > Neoboletus > Neoboletus subvelutipes. The sequence goes on from QFEF01000526.1 coordinate 2,077, forward strand.
CTTGTGATACTAGTACAGGGAACATGCGAATGCTGGGAATGCGATGTGAGGTACAGCTAGAAAAGGGACAACAATCATAGGGGTGGAAGAAGACTCGGATGCCAATGCAGAGACGAAGGAAGACAACGACACTCACTCACCGCGCATACCCCCCAAATTATCAAACAACAAATCCTTGAGCCTTCCCCAGACCCGATTCTCGGCACTCGGCGTACACTGGACCAGCTCTCTCGCCCTCCGTTCAGACTCGGTCAGTCGTTGACGCAGCTCCCAGTTCTCGTCCCGCCACGCGTCCAACTGAACGAGTATCTCCCGAGAGTGAGATTCCAACGCGCGCACCTTGCGCTCGGCGTGCGTCAAGCGATCATTTGACGCTGTGAGCTTCTCCTGCAGCTTCTTCTGCGCCGCGCGTGCTGCGCTCAATTCCTTTTCCAAATCCTTGACGCGTGCCAGGGGCTCCACCTCGGGCGGCAATGCATTACTCGGTGGATGGCTGTTCAAATCGGACGGCGACAACGATAGACAGTTTTTGTTGCTCGAAAACTCAAGGCCGAGCGCGTTCTTGGGTTGGGGACGTACCGCCCCAGCAACGATAGCGTCGTTTACGGTCCCGTAGACGGCGCGAAAGAGGTCGTGTGCTGTAGACACATGGCTTACGCTCTCCGGATCGTCGGGATGCTCTCGGCTAATATCCAACTCGCACGCTGCCAGAAGCAGCATCGCGGGTCGCATAGCTGCACTTTTAAAGGCAGACGCCGTCCAGTCAACCGGTTTAGGACAAGGAGAACCTGGAGAAACTAATGTCACTGTAGAGGTCTCCGAGGCTGGAATGGGTGCTGCTGTGAACACATTCTCAAACTACATGATTTGTAGATGTGCATGAAGCGTACCGTCTCCCTTTCCTTTCTCGAGATCGGACGGACTGTTCAAGTTATCGAGCAGGGATCTTATCACGGCACATGCGGCCTTGGAGCGGCCCGTGCGCCGATAGTGTGCGCCAACCAGGATATATGCGCCTGGATCGCTCTTAGTGATAGTGAGCAGCGCGATCGTGCCTTTTGGGTCCTCGGGGAGCGCGGAGAGATCATAAGTGAAAGGGTACCCTTTATAAACGAGACTGATTTGGTAACCATTCCCACTGTTCGTACATGTAGTCTTGTCCATGTTGTCTGTAGATAGCGGTGGGAGGCGGAGAGAAGGGGGAGTAAGAGAGAATGACGTCTGAAGTGGAGGCGCACTGGAGGGCTTATCTGGAAGTTCAATGCTGCGTAAGAAGGCGGTCACCGAGCCCGGCGGTGGGGAATCGGCCCTCCTGTGACCAGTGAAGGCAGTGGTAGTGGGTGGCGCAGATGTGGGAGGTAATCGAAGGGACGGGCCGGCGGACACATCTGCGTATATGCCAAGAGTACTTGTGTGCGAGGGCCGTTCACGCGCCGACCCGTCCGTGCTCGTATTTCTCCGAGTATAAGAGACAGCACGATTTCCCCCTGTCTTGAGAGAGCGGCGCTCGTCGTCCGTGGAAATTGTGCGCGAAGGCTGGGCTTCGTCGCGGCGCGAGCTGTGTGCTCGGTCTGGGAGACGGGGGGAGATAATCTCGCGAGCGTGGCCCTGGGGCTGGGACGCGTCCTGTGCCCGACGCGTTCCGCGGGTGAGAGAGACGGTAGCGGACGACTTGCGTTTTCTGTAGGGAGCAGAGCGCAAGGACGGGGTGGGATGAGGACGGGATGAGTCCTTCATGGTGGGGAGCGGTCAAGCTGGGCGGTGGCTGACTTGGTGGGACAAAGACCAGCCAAGGTTTCAGATGTGCGTGTTCTCCAAAAGCTACCCGACCGTCGCGGCCTCTCTCAGAGATGCTCCGAAGGATCTTATCATAGACGTTATGCTACAACATCTACGGTCTTGTGGGTACCATCAAATTAACAACCATTCCTGTCCAACGGCCAAAATGGAGCATATGTGGAGCCCTCGACGCAAGCCAACGATCATCACCTTCACAGTAACTAGCTCAAGCCCTTGGACCTCACCTTCTTGGTCCGGACATGTCGCTGTGAAGCTCTCTTGCTTCTCGGATCCTTCCGACCACACTGGAGGGATTGACCGGGATCAATGCAGTGAAATATAAAGCAAAAACTCGCCGGTTCTCAAATCATCCCTGAATTCTGCTGTCTTTGAGGTGCGTTTTTACGCCGTCATCCTGGGACCAAAACAGATGAAACAAGAAGTCCGGAGAATTTCATTGATGTGATCCCCATCAAGAACAGCCATGAAATTCTCAAGGGAAACTCTCTGAAGAGGAAAATCCTGGAGGAGCACATATCCATGATGCTAGGCCAACTCCATCCTCATTGGCTAGGATGTTTCTGAGCTGCAAATCACCGCAAACGACGACACACATACACGCTATCCAGCATTTCCAAGAGGCCTGCTCCAATGCGTGTGTAGCCACGATGGTACGCCTCTGGCTCCGTGTCCGATCCCAGGATTGCAGGAGAGACATCACTCTCAGAGGTCAAGGCCGAGATAGAGCTAGAGATACGACTCTTTCCTAGGGCGTAGCAGAGAGAGAGTATATGTAGGCACATTGCGAGTGAAGACGAACCGTATCGGTCAAACGACGGAGTTGGCGAATTGTGGGATGGCGCTTCGATACACAATGGGACATTCTGGGCCCTGGCTTCATTGAGAGCGCTTCGAGGTGACATCGACAACGTGGTATACGCCGAACATGCCTGAACCTAGGGGCTGATGATCTGACTAGAAAAATCGTGATGACAGTCCTTAAAATTGAGCTTACTGGCAGTGAATTGACACCTGTCCTTGAGTACTGAGTACTGAGTGTTGGTTGGGTGGGAATCAGGCATAGTCCTTTGGAGTGGCATAAAGCCTGAGGGCAGCACCGGCTACGGTTGTTGGGGTTAAACGATATGAAGGACGCAGCCTGGTTGAATCGTTATCGCGGGAAGAGCATGAAGGGACAAGTGGGAAGTTTAAGAGTTGCTCTGGACTGAGCGGCGTCGACGATCTTTGTACCATTTTGAAAATTCCGTTACGGAATGTCCTCAATTGGTTGTCACCCTCCGAAAAAGTTGTGCTTCCTTACTCGACCAGCTATCAAAACACTTCACCGAACAAAATTGTACTCTATTGGCAAGCTGTATCCTGTATTTCGATATTCCCTGTCTTCATTTCAGGCCACGGAAGATCACCTAGAAATGGTTCAGAGCGATAAAACTCGCCCACGAATACTACGAGGAAACACACACTGGGTCCAAAAGTAGGACTAACTGTTCTTAGCTTTCAGCGGCAACAGCGACCTGCTCGAGCATCTCACAAATCGCTGTGTCAATCACGAACACGTGACTGGTGTTACACCCCAACAATCGATCCACAGCATTTGTAGTTTAACGATCTGTCGTATTTAAATTGTTATCCGTACACACCAACCCTGCTCTCGGGTTAGGGTTTGTGACTGCCACTGACTGCAAACTACGATACATGTATAAGACGATGATCCACATAGGCTCGCGACCGGAGAATGGCGGATAAATCTAGTATGTAGCTAACGTCGTTGGAGTTTATTGTGTAGATACATACCATTCGATACCCACTCGTGTTGATAGATGTAAAGGTGAACAGCAACGCTTCAATGACAGATTCTGTCTCATACCTGCATCGTCAAATTATGGCGAACAATAACCGGGACATGTAATTTAATTTATATTTACGGAAAACAATAGAAATGCGGCAGATCGTCGAACCAGAGACGCCTGTGGATCAATCGATTGTGGGTGCTCCGTTCGCGATATAAACACGGTTCGTCAAATGGCTTGGTGCGACAACTAGACAGCATGCCCCTAGAGAGTCTCCCAGATCGTTTCGACGCCGCCACTCATCACGAGCTCGACAGCGCGGTTGAGCAATCCGTCGAAGATAGTTTGGGTGACGTTTCCGATCTGAGTTCCGGCCTTGAATATGGCGGGCTCCTCAACGCCATCATTGCACGCTCTAACGGTGACTTGGACACAAAGTACCTTGACCTCAAAGACGCAATAAAGCTGATCAACACTCATGGAGAGTTACGGGGAATGCTCGGGTCTGCTTGGAAGCGTAAATCATACCGCGAGATTCGAAACCTCGGTATGTGTCTCAGGCTTCGGCGATCTCTGTCCAATTTTTGTTGACGGTTTGTTGGCCATTACGCAAGCTATCCTCAAAGCACAAGCACCAGCAGGGGTACTGGAGCCACCAGCACGAGAAACTGTAACAGAAACTGGTTAGTTACTGCACCACACCTTACCGTATGACCAAAACAACGCATGATGGACTAACGTCCTCGGATAGATCTAGGTCAAGGCTTGTCGGGTTCCTTTGAGGCAAAGTACCGTGGCGCAGCTGTCGATGGCTTCTACGAGTATCTGACACACAACGAGAAGCTGTTCAAGAATAATGGTGTCGCTCCTCGGTACTACGCTAAATTCTGTTCCATCGTTCAAAGTTCAGGAACCGGCAAGTCAAGGATGCTAACCGAGGTAAACGGGTGCTTATTTTCACCGTCATAAGCGTTGTGGCTGAAGCGACTTATCCTCAGTTAAGGAAGAAGGATGTCATAATAATTTACATGAACTTGCGGGAGGAACAGGATGTCGTTGGTTTCCCTGCGCGTGATTCCATTCCATCGAACCTCTTGACCAATTTCCCGTCTACTGTGGAGGCGTACCAAACCATCTGCTATGCCTTCCTCACCGCCTTATTTGATACACTCGAGGAGTACCTCTCGAACAGTTACACCACTCGGAATGTCAAGGCAGGCATCATGCGTTGGGTCGGCCAGATGTGCGATATGAGCGACCCTCCCAGGTCGACTGCCAGGGCTGATTTCTTTCGAAAACTCGCTGAAAAATATGCAAAGGTGTGGATTTATTACTCTGCACCATAAATCTGATTCGACGATGACAATCTTCTGTAGACTCATGCTGATCTCGTCCAAAGCCTCCCCGAACAACCCAGTGCAACAATGAAAAGTTCTTCCGCGCCGGATGGTGATAAGGGCATTGGCGTTGATGAATCCGCTAATAAGGCCACTGAAACAGAGGTTACTAAGACAACTGAGAAGCTTAGAGTGCTCTCCTTGTCTGGTAAATACTAATATTTTCACTGGTGTCGGAGAAGTCATAGCTGAGTAACGTGATCAGAACCAGAACGAAAACCTCACCCCCTTGTTTCCTCCCGTTTTTCCATGGTTCTTTCTGCTGCCTACAAGAAAGTTGGCGCCCGTCTCGCGAGGATATTCCCTGACGCTCCCTACGAGCCCAAGTTGGTAACTGCGATCGATGAAGCACACCCACTCAGCAAGAGCATTCAAGGTCCACACGGATATCGCCCGGCAGACGTTTTTTGTAGAGCAGTGAGCGACTACACATATGCAGAGAATCATGCCGTCTGGGTCGTGTTCGCCTCGACGACTTCCAAGGTCGCCGACTTTTCGCCTCCAAATCAGAAATGTAGGTGCGACGATGTCCCGACGAGCTTGCTAATAATCTCCCGTCTCAGATAATTCTGCTCGCGTCGCTGTAGATGGCGAGCAGCTTTTCCCACCGTACACTCAACTGGGATGGGACCAGAGTGCATTGGGGCTCGGAGAAATTGGCGTGGAGGATGTTTCAAGGCTAGACCACGTCCTGCGTTATGGGAGACCCTTGTAATGCCGGTTCCCTGTCAAGTTGTCATTGCCGCTAACTTCACCCGTCCTCGATGGCGGATAGGTGGCTCTCTCTCAAGACCGCACACGGGCAAACGCATAAAGTGTTGCGCGCAGCGTCTTCAAAGTTATATGGGCATGGACATTTCGATCCAAGCAACACCAGTCACGTGCTCGCGATATTGGGACAGCGATTTGGTCTGAACGTCGCGCTTGGACACCCAGACTCGGTCGAGCATCTGGAGAAAGGTGTGGCGAGCCACCTACGCATATGTCTTGCGACGACGTTAGACCGTAATTGGAGGTTCACGAGTTATCCATCCGAACCGTTCCTGTCGTGCGTGGCCGCAAACGATCTGCATATAGAGCCTGGAATCCTAGGGTCTGCTCTGGGGACGCTGTTGAAGACAATCAACTCCGGCATGATTGACATGGGTCAACGTGGCGAGCTGGCCAGCCGATTGCTTTGGCTTCTGGCCAAGGACGTGTTCATCCGCACGCGGGCGAAAAATGTGGACACTAACCTGCCAACGACATGGGAAGGGCATCTCGCCGACTGCCAAATGATTCCCGTTGTGGATTGGCTCGAATTCATTTTCGGACCCCAGATTTGGGACAAGGAGAACACTCAAGCATCGGTTGCACGCAAAACGTTCGAGGATGGATATCTGAATTTCTCGCACTGGGTATGCATGGACGCGAACATCGCCGGGTCGAAGGAAGAAAATGAATTAGAGTTTGTCTTCCGTCTTCCCTTTTCACGCATCGAGTCTGAAGATCCGCCACGTAGCTTGGGCAAGTGGACACTGCGCCACTGGCAGAGGACCAGTGCGGTGCAGTGTTGTCACCAACAACCCCTCATCGACAAAATGGTACCCATCTATTTCAAAGGCGGGTCCGAAACGGCGTCGGCGGAATCGCGAGTGTCGCAGATATTCATTTCTGACAAGGCTCGGGCGTCGAAGAATTCCAAAGACGTTCTGCACGACATCACCCGGAGAAGCGACTATCTGAACAGCAAGGGTGGAAGACACGACTCTGAATCCCTTCCGTATATCGCGATCCTGGCCGACCTTGGTCAACCAGCATCGTTCTCCGTTACGTTCCCTGAACGGGACGTGGATGACCGCTGTCTGCGTATCTATGCTGCGGGTGTCGATACCACCACCTACCCATTTTTAGTCGACTACCCGGCGCTCATGAAGGCTCTTCAAAACCTCGTGCACCTGCAGCAGATACCCGAAACAGAAAGACCCTACACAGAATACCTGAATGCGCAGGTGAAGTTCGGCAGTACGGCCACTCCTGAACATATGCTGTGGGAACATGGGAGAGATGTTCCGAATGTAAGGGAGAAATCCACTCGATGAACCTAGGGTGTTTATGCTGTAAGATCGTTCACCGTCTCTTGGATTGTAATAACTTTAGTGTACGTATTACTATGTATTGATCAGCTAGTTTACCTGTTCTTACCGGTGACCAATCTATGTATCGCGCTTTGCGGTCACCAGTCAGTGGCAGTCACAAACCTTAACCTGAGAACAGGGTTTTTGTGGAAGGAATGTACCTACGCATAACAATATAAGTACGACAAATCATTACAGCGGTTTGCAAATCTCTGTGGAAAACGAATTTTGGAAAGTCGCGCCTCGGAGACACCCGGGAAAGGACCCCGGGTGCAGCTGAGTGGGTGGCCCGCGCGACTGAGTAAGCGTGTCAGTTTGTTTTGCACCACATCACTACCATCCATGCCAGGGCCCTACTGTGTCGTGCCTCCCAACATCAAGGCCCAAATCCTACTCTTGTACAATGATAACCATAGCATCAATGATATCTGCCACATATTAGGTATCAAGAGATTGGTAGTTTACAGGATGCTCTCCTACTCGAAATATAACACTATAGTTTGCTGTACTTACTACTAGTAGCTATATTGTTATGACATCATTCTTTTCTTCACCTTTCATTCTATCACATTCCTTACAATTCCAGTCACTTCTTCTATCTTTTTCCATCACATTCTATATGACATCATAGCTGACCTTGAAGCGGAGTTACAATACGATACAGGTCGTATAAGTAGTCGTACCATCCTGTACCTCTCCTTCTCTTTAGCTTCGATATAGGTTTTCATCCACAAAGCCCCCTTGGTTCACTTAGAGCCTAGTCTTTTGTTGAGTCCCAACATTATATCGAAGCTACCTTAACTGCTACCCTCTAGGTGATTGAGTGCACTTTGTGCTCGTCATCTACTCTCTCCTACAGACAGCCTTCAGCATTGATACTTTATCTTCGTCGCTGTTCCACCTGTCTTGCGCACCACTTTGGTCGCCGAGACATCCCTTTTCCTACAGTCGAGCCCAGTGTCATATGACAGGAAGGCTTAGACTTCGTGCCCTTGAAAGATGCCAACGTCTTGCTGCCCAGGCTGCTGTGCGCCATTCAGCAGAACTTCTCCATCTCGAACACCGATGACTTCATGAAGCTCGTCAACAAGCCCTTTGCAACTATTTCCTCTCCATCTACGCCACAGACGACTACCTTAACTGGGAGTCTGTCCAGTAGACCTTCGACCATCATCATAAATTCTCCCCTTCCTTTCCCGACTCCTTCTTCACTTTGTCTTTGCGATGTCGCATCCCTACCCAACCACAGGCCAGAGGACCACTATGTCAGGTCCAGAGTTCCTGTTGCTGGCGGATATCCAGCAGGCACTCCCTGGACTGCCTCCACCCTCTCCCTCGCCCTGGGACGTCCAACTCCCTCCGTCCACTGCCACCTCACGCGCCACATCCCCGATAGCACCTATGCCCAAGCGACCTGGACTTGTTGCCTTGATGGACCTCGAGGAACAACAGGAATACTACAAGCAACAGGAGATGTGGGTTATGAAGTGCCACATCAACCCTGCCACTGTGGGACCACCCCCTGTGATTCCTCGCAGTCTCCTCCACCCCACATCCCCCACTTCACACTCATCGAAGAACTCGACATCAAGACCGCTCCCAACACCCCCACAGAACCGTCCCCTCGTCAATCCATTAACGATCCACGAACCCCAGGTTCCTACTGTGAACCTTCTGAGCAATGGTGCCTCTGGAAAACTGGGGAAATCGATCGTTGCCAAACCAGAAATGTTCGATGGCGACAAGAACAAGTGGATGGGTTGGTCAAGACAGATGTTGCTATACCTCAAGAGATTTGAGGTAGAACCAACAGACCAACAGAAGATACTTATCATCCTCTCGTTCATGTGTGGCGAGAATGCCGCAGGGCGATTCGCAGATTTATACATGCTGCAACACATCGATGGGCTACATAAGGCCTCATTCCTCGACTTCATCGAGAAGTTGACAGCAGTTTTCCAACCTTGTGCTCTCTGCTGCCAAGCTGAGGAAAAGTTATTGAACCTCAAGCAAGGAAAGGAGACGGTCGAGGATTTCATAACAAAGATGAGACAATTGGTACTCGAGGCAGAGTACGATGTGGTAACCCACGGTAGGATCCTTATTGGGATTATCCGCAGAGGAATCCACAATGACGTGGTGGAATACGTCGAGCAAGCTAAACCAGAGCTCCTCAAAAGCGAAGACTTTTTCCAATGGGAGAAAGCAGTAACTCGGGCCAACCAGGTCCTAAAGGAGATAGCTGCACGAAAATGAGGAATGCAACAGCCGACCTCTACATACTGCCCCCAATGGAAACCTTCTGCTCCTGCCACTACCACATCTTCCCTTCCTGCCGCTGCCGCATCCCATCCCAATCAAGCAGGTACCTTTGCCAGTGCTGGTGCTCCTATGGACATCAGAGAAGCCCACACAAAAGGACTTTGCTTCAAGTGTGGCGAGAAATGGCCTTGCGCCACCCACTTCAAGCCTCGCCCCTGCGCCGTCTGTACATTGACCGTTTGAGGGGTCAAGTACGAGTATACTACTGTAGAAGAACTCGAGAAGTTGCTAGAGGGAAGCAACAAGGATTTTCCCAAAGGCGAGTAGTTAAGCAGTCGACTACAAGCCCTACTATATTACCTTCCCCCACATGTATTTTGTCTACAAATCAAATCAATGTTCTCGTTTGCGAAACATGTGAAGGAAACGACACGACTGCAACAATACCCTCTACCACTCCCCCTCCACTGATTCAAATCCTGAAAAGACCAAAAGACGCGCTGAGGATTGATCATCCCCCACTTGTTGAAAGATCTCCAAGTAGTGTCTCGGGTGTAAAAAGCCAAATTCCTGATGAAACCTCTGTTCGGTCCGGTGAACATGCGATCAAGAGGGACACGAAGAGATTTGGTAAACGATCTTGGTCCAATATGATTGACCCTTGGTCCACCTTGTGGATACAACGGGTTTGTCAAGAAAAGGATACGAATCGCACCATCCAACACCTCTGTTCCTTTGTTCACGATTCAAGGCAAGCAGAAGTGACAACTGTTACAAGTATCTTAGGGGGTACCATTTTTCTTTTGCCCATGAGCTCACCTGACTTGTCGGTATCCGCTCCGATACCTGAGTCCCTCTGGGATGACATCCTACCTGACTTGGACATTCCACCTGACATATGGGAGGAGTACTTCCACTTGGCACTCTTTGAAGACTAGCCTCCATTCGGACCCATCTCCTTTCTACTGTGGACCATTATAACTCCTAAGTCATATTCTCTCATATATGACTTGTGTTCCTTTCCATCATGAACTCATCTCGGCCTCAGTTCATTCCATCTATTTAAACTTTGTCCAGATTAGTTGAGCTGCGCCCGCAGTATCGCATTTCATATTCTGTCAAGATGTGTCTTTCTTTTTTTGGTACACGATGCGTCCTTTCTTTTATATCTCATGCAACGCAACTCGCATCTTCCCTTTTATATCTTACGTGATGCGACGCATCTTCATTTATCCTTTAGTATCATACGCGACACGATGCATCATTTCCTTTTATATCTTAGAGCAGAGATTCTATCTCTAAACCAGCCCTAAAGGGGCTTAGTATAAATAGCTAGAATTGCCGCCCATGTAACTCTAACTTTGATCTACACAATCTTACATAGAATTCGAAGGCTTCGCTGTCAGCGCCTGTGCCAGCGTCATTAATCCCTGAAACCGGTGTTTCATCTTGCCGTCAGTCTTGATCTCGATCATCTGTCAATCAGAGATCGATCAAGCAACTGTGAACCTTCTATAGGGAGGTGTCACCACTTTGTCCCTGATCAGAGGATCAGTCCGCGAGTCATTGCCCAACACTCGCCGAGCCCAGCCGCCTATTGCCCAGAGGCTGTGCCCAGATACAGGCCTTGCCCACGACCTGTCCATAGCTGACTACTCCTTGTGTGCCTGGAGGGAGCCCGCTCATTGCCTTGCAAACAGCACACCAGCTGAGGTTGCCACAACTGTTGCACACCACTCGCCGATCAGGTGATCTGCTTGCAGACCAAGAAGGTCACCCGTGTCTACAGAGGTAGACTTGTCCCGTAAGCGAAGACCTCAGTCTTCTGCGTACGCGTTATTTGTTACACCGGTCGTAACAACGACCGAGCTAGTACAGCAGGTCAAAGATATGTCACAGATCGAAGCACACTTGACATTGCATGAGCTACAACAGAAGCCACGTTTTGTATGACGATCTGCCACATCATCACATAACTCACTTGCCCTCGATGTGAACCTTGCCACCGATGACGGAAAGACATTTGACAAGGTCTCCGCCTTGATCGACTCAGGTTGTACTGGTTCTATGATTGACACTTCCTTCGTCAAAGAAAACCAGATCTCAACCTACGATCTTCCTCGTCCTATCCCTGTCTACAATGCCAACGGTACACCCAATTCTTGTGGTGCTATTCGCCATTTCATCCTCACCGAGTTAACCATTGGTGATGTTATGACCGGTGTAACAAATTACATGTACACAGAAGACTGAGGTCTTCACTTACGGGACAAGTCTACCTCTGTAGACACGGGCGACCTTCTTGGTCTGCAAGCAGATCACCTGATCGGCGAGCGGTGTGCAACGGTTGTGGCGACCTCAGCTGGTGTGCTGTTCACAAGGCAATGAGCGGGCTCCCTCCAGGCACACAAGGAGTAGTCGACTATGGACAGGTCGTGGGCAAGGCCTGTATCTGGGCGCAGCCTCTAGGCAATAGGCGGCTGGGCTCGGTGAGTGTTGGGCAATGACTCGCAGACTGATCCTCTGATCAGGGACAAAGTGGTGACACCTCCCTATAGAAGGTTCACAGTCGCTTGATTGATAGATGATTGATAGATGATTGAGATCAGGACTGACGGCAGGTTGAAGGATTAACAATGCTGACACTGGCGCTGACAGTGAAGGCTTTGAATTCTATGTAAGATTGCATAGATCAAAGTTAAAGTTACATGGGCGGCGATTCTAGCTATTTATACTAAGCCCCTTTAGGGCCGGTTAGAGATAGAATCTCCGCTCTAAAGTATAAAAGGAAATGACGCGTCGCGTCGCATATGATACTATAGGATAAATGAAGTCACGTTGTGTTGCGTGTGATATAAGAGGAAAGACGCGAGTCGTGTCGTGTGAGATATAAAAGGAAAGATATGTCGCATACCAAAAGAAGAAAGACGCGTCTTGAGTTAAATATGAAATGCAATACTGCGGGCGCAGCTCGACTAATCTAGACGAAGTGAAATGAAATGAACTGAGGCCAAGATGAGTCGTGATGGAGGGAACACGAGTCATATACGAGAGAATATGACTTAGGAGTTATGATAGGTCCGCAGTTAGAAGTGAAACGGGTTTGAACGAAGGCTAGTCCTCGAAGAGTGCCAAGTGAAAGTATTCCTCCCATATGTCTGCTGGGATGTCTAGGTCGGGTAGAATGTCGTCCCAGAGGGACTTGGGTATTGGAGTGGATACCGACAAGTCTGGTGAGCTCATGGGCGAAAGAAAAATGGTACCTCCAAGGATACTTGTAACAGGTGATCACAATGAGAAAATATCTCTTGCTGTCACTGATCTCGGTACCCATCTGATCTTCCTCAGGTATGACTGGCTACAACGTCATAACCCTGACATCGATTGGTCTGCGAAGTCTGTCACTTTCTGTTGTGACCACCTTCCTGACCTAATTCCCATGGATGATGACGATGATGATGTGCCCCGGGAGTGTACATGATCCTTGGAGAAGGGTGACTGCATTTTTTGTTTTGACATTGACTCATACATGTCAATGAGAGGTGTCGCCCAAGACCTTGCAATCCTGGCCAATGCAGAGAAACAGTCCAAGACATTTGAAAACATTGTCCCCAAAGCATATCACCAATACAAAGATGTCTTTGACAAAGAAAACTTCGATGAGCTACCACCATCCCGACCATGGGATCATGCCGTCGAATTGTTACCTGGTGATCACATCGTCGATTGCAAAACGTACAACCTCACGCTCAATGAACAAAAAGAACTCGACACATTTTTAAACAAAAATCTCATGTCTGGACGTATCCATCCCTCTGTTACAAGTGTCCTAGGGGGTACCATTTTTCTCTTGCCTATGGCATCACCAGACCTATCGGTATCCGCTCCGATACCCGATTCCCTCTGGGACGACATCCTCCCAGACCTGGACATCCCACAGGAGGTATGGGAAGGCATCCTGGACTCCTTGTTATTCCAACCGTAATCCCTCCCCGGACTTCTTTCATTTCACACTGCAGACCTTTTTACTCCTAAGTCATATTCTCTCGCATATGACTCGTGTTCCTTCCATCATGACTCACCGGCCTCAGTTCATTTCTTCCTATTTAGTCAAGCTGCGCCCGCAGCCTTCTATTTCATATTACGCGACGCATCTTCTTCTTTCGGTATGCAACGCGTCTTTCCTTTTTTATCTCACACGACGCGTCTTTCCTTTTTCACTTCACATGACGTGTCTCTTCCTTTTATATCCTATGCGACGCGACATGTCTTTCCTCTCAACTCATACATGACGCGACGCGTCATTTCCTATTTTGATAGCTGGTCGAGTAAGGAAGCACAACTTTTTCGGAGGGTGACAACCAATTGAGGACATTCCGTAACGGAATTTTCAAAATGGTACAAAGATCGTCGACCGCCGCTCAGCCCAGAGCAACTCTTAAACTTCCCACTTGTCCCTTCATGCTCTTCCCGCGATAACGATTCAGCCAGGCGCGTCCTTCATATCGTTTAACCCCAACAACCGTAGCCGGTGCTGCCCTCAGGCTTTATGCCACTCCAAATGACTATGGCTGATTCCAAACCCAACCAACACTCAGTACTCAGTACTCAAGGACAGGTGTCAATCCACTGCCACTCAACCTCAATTTCAGTGACTGTCACCACGATTTTTCTAGTCAGATCATCAGCCCCTAGGTTCAGGCATGTTTGGCGTATATCACGCTGTCGACGTCACCTCGAAGCGCTCTCAATGAAGACAGGGCCCAGAATGTCACATCATGTGTCGAAGCGCCATCCCACAATTTGCCAGCTCCGTCGTTTGACCGATACGGTTCGTCTCCACCTGCAATGTGTCTGCATATATTCTCTGCTACGCCCTGGGAAAGAGTTGTATCTCTAGCTCTATCTCGGCCTTGACCTCTGAGAGTGATGTCTCTCCTGCAATCCTGAGATCGGACACGGAGTCGGAGACGTATCATCGCGGCCACACACGCATTGGGGCCGGCACATTTAATTTAATCTATATTTACGGAAAACAATAGGAATACGGCAGATGGTCGAACTACGGATGTTGTGGATCAAATCCTCGGTGACAATAAGTACACTAAAGTTATTACAATCCAAGAGACGGTGAACGATCTTACAGCATAAACACCCTAGGTTCATCGAGTGGATTTCCCTCTTACATTCGGAACATCTCTCCCATGTTCCCACAGCATATGTTCAGGAGTTGCTGTACTGCCGAACTTCACCTGCGCATTCAGGTATTCTGTGTAGGGTCGCTCTGTTTCGGGTATCTGCTGCAGGTGCACGAGGTTTTGAAGAGCGTTCATGAGCGCCGGGTGGTCGACTAAAAATGGATAGGTGGTGGTATCGACACCCGCAGCATAGATACGCAGACAGCAGTCATCCACGTCCCGTTCAGGGAACGTAACGGAGAACGATGCTGGTTGACCAAGGTCGGCCAAGATCGCGATATACGGAAGGGATTCAGAGTCGTGTCTTCCACCCTTGCTGTTCAGATAGTCGCTTCTCCGGGTGATGTCGTGCAAAACGTCTTTGGAATTCTTCGACGCCCGAGCCTTGTCAGAAATGAATATCTGCGACACTCGCGATTCCGCCGACGCCGTTTCGGACCCGCCTTTGAAATAGATGGGTACCATTTTGTCGATGAGGGGTTGTTGGTGACAACACTGCACCGCACTGGTCCTCTGCCAGTGGCGCAGTGTCCACTCGTCCAAGCTACACGGCGGATCATCAGACGTGATGCGTGAAAAAGAAATTCGGAAGACAAACTCCAATTCATTTTCTTCCTTCGACCCGGCGATGTTCGCGTCCATGCATACCCAGTGCGAGAAATTCAGATATCCATCCTCGAACGTTTTGCGCGCAATTGATGCTTGAGTGTTCTCCTTGTCCCAAATCTGGGGTCCGAAAATGAATTCGAGCCAATCCACAACGGGAATCATTTGGCAGTCGGCGAGATGCCCTTCCCATGTCGTTGGCAGGTTAGTGTCCACATTCTTCGCCCGTGTGCGGATGAACACGTCCTTGGCCAGAAGCCAAAGCAATCGACTGGCCAGCTCGCCACGTTGACCCATGTCAATCATGCCGGAGTTGATTGTCTTCAACAGCGTCCCCAGAGCAGACCCTAGGATTCCAGGCTCTATATGCAGATCGTTTGCGGCCACGCACGACAGGAACGGTTCGGATGGATAACTCGTGAACCTCCAATTACGGTCTAACGTCGTCGCAAGACATATGCGTAGGTGGCTCGCCACACCTTTCTCCAGATGCTCGACCGAATCTGGGTGTCCAAGCGTGACGGTTAGACCAAATCGCTGTCCCAATATCGCGAGCACGTGACTGGTGTTGCTTGGATCGAAATGTCCGTGCCCATATAACTTTGAAGACGCTGCGCGCAACACTTTATGCGTTTGCCCGTGTGCGGTCTTGAGAGAGAGCCACCTATCCCCCATCGAGGACGGGTGAAGTTAGCGGCAATGACAACTTGACAGGGAAGCAGCATTACAAGGGTCTCCCATAACGCAGGATGTGGTCTAGCCTTGAAACATCCTCCACGCCAATTTCTCCGAGCCCCAATGCACTCTGGTCCCATCCCAGTTGAGTGTACGGTGGGAAAAGCTGCTCGCCATCTACAGCGACGCGAGCAGAATTATCTGAGACAGGAGATGATTACCAAGCTCGTCGGGACATCGTCACACCTACATTTCTGATTTGGGGGCGAAAAGTCGGCGACCTTGGAAGTCGTTGAGGCGAACACGACCCAGACGGCATGATTCTCTGCATATGTGTAGTCGCTCACTGCTCTACAAAAAACGTCTGCCGGGCGATATCCGTGTGGACCTTGAATGCTCTTGCTGAGCGGGTGTGCTTCATCGATTGCAATTACCAACTTGGGCTCGTAGGGAGCGTCAGAGAATATCCTCGCGAGACGGGCGCCGACTTTCTTGTAGGCAGCAGAAAGAACCATAGAAAAACGGGAGGAAACAAGGGGGTGAGGTTTTCGTTCTGATTCTGATCACGTTACTCAGCTATGACTTCTTCTCCGACACCAGTGAAAATATTAATATTTACCAGACAAGGAGAGCATTTTAAGCTTCTCAGTTGTTTTAGCGACCTCTGTTTCAGTGGCCTTATTAGCGGATTCATCAACCCCAGTGTCCTTATCATCATCCGGCGCGGAAGAACTCTTTATTGTTGCACTGGGTTGTTCGGGGAGGCTTTGGACGAGATCAGCATGAGTCTACAGAAGATTGTCATCGTCGAATCAGATTTACGGTGCAGAGTAATAAATCCACACCTTTGCATATTTTTCAGCGAGTTTTCGAAAGAAATCAGTCCTGGCAGTCGACCTGGGAGGGTCGCTCATATCGCACATCTGGCCGACCCAACGCATGATACCTGCTTTGACATTCCGAGTGGTGTGACTGTTCGAGAGGTACTCTTCGAGTGTATCAAACAGAGCGGTGAGGAAGGCATAGCAGACGGTTTGGTACGCCCCCACAGTAGACGGGAAATTGGTCAAGAGGTTCGATGGAATGGAATCACGCGCAGGGAAACCAACGACATCCTGTTCCTCCCGCAAGTTCATGTAAATTATTATGACATCCTTCTTTCTCAACTGAGGATAAGTCGCTTCAGCCACCATGCTTATGACAGTGAAAATAAGCACCCGTTTACCTCGGTTAGCATCCTTGACTTGCCGGTTCCTGAACTTTGAACGATGGAACAGAATTTGGCGTAGTACCGAGGAGCGACACCATTATTCTTGAACAGCTTTTCGTTGTGTGTCAGATACTCGTAGAAGCCATCGACAGCTGCGCCACGGTACTTTGCCTCAAAGGAACCCGACAAGCCTTGGCCTAGATCTATCCGAGGACGTTAGTCCATCATGCGTTGTTCTGGTCATACGGTAAGGTGTGGTGCAGTAACTAACCAGTTTCTGTTACGGTTTCTCGTGCTGGTGGCTCCGGTACCGCTGCTGGTGCTTTGAGGATAGCTTGCGGAGTGGCCAACAAACCATCAACAGATATTGGACAGAGACCGAAGACACATACCGAGGTTTCGAATCTCGCGGTATGATTTGCGCTTCCAAGCAGACCCGAGCATTTCTCGTAACTCTTCATGGGTGTTGACCAGTTTTATTGCGTTTTTGAGATGAAGGTACTTTGCGTCCAAGTCACCGTTAGAGTTTCCAACGATGGTGTTGAGGAGCCCGCCATATTCAAAGCCGGAACTCAGATCGGAAACGTCACCCAAACTTTCGACGGATTGCTCAATCGCGCTGTCGAGCTCGTGATGAGTGGCGGCGTCGAAACGATCTGGGAGACTCTCGAGGGGCATGCTGTCTAGTTGTCGCACCAAAGCCATTCGACAAACCGTGTCTATATCGCGAACGGAGCACCCACAATCGATTGATCCACAGCATCTGTGGTTCGACGATCTGCCGCATTTCTATTGTTTTCCGTAAATATAAATTAAACTACATGTCCCGGTTATTGTTCGCCATAATTTGACGATGCAGGTATGATATAGAATCTGTCATTGAAACGTTGCTGTTCACCTTTCCATCTATCGACATGAGTACGTATCGGATGGTATCTATACAAAACTTCAGCAACAAAAGATTCCACTGGCTTTGAGAATTATCTGCTATTTTCTGGTTGCGAGCCTATGTCGGTCATCGTCTTCAAGATAGATGTATTGCAGTTTTGCGGTCACTGCCAGGCACAAACCTTACTAGTAACCCGAGAATAGGGTTGGTGTAGAAGGAATATAATCAGGTTGTATTGGTGTCCCTCGCCTCGTTGAAGAGTCCAAGTTGGCAAAATGAGTCCTTATGAACCAGTAGTCCGACTAAACCTGTAGGGCTGAGCGCTGAATGACGGTTCGAGGCAGCAAGAAACGGTGAGTTACAATTATATAAGACACACAAATACAAAGTTGCAAACAACGAACGGCAGGTCGCATACCCCCAGCTCAGGAGCAATAAATCTTAGCAAATCCCATCATCCAAAGTATCACAGCCGCTCACGCCGGGAGGTCCAACCCAGCGCAAGCAGAAATTTCAACGCTCAACGCTTCCCGGCTCGGAGGCATCACGACAATGGAACATGCGATGAATCGAGGCCTAACGGGAGCATCGTATGGTCTCTCAGCGCTGATCTATCCCAGGAAGACCTGCGCAGCTGTTGTCCTCCCACTTAGCGATTCCACGTTCCTGTATGTTTGGAGGATACGCTACTTACATGCTCGATTGCTTCTGGTGTGGATAGGATGTTCATATGGTCCGGGACGAACCCTCCGTTCTGATCATCCCGGCGGAAAAGAACTTCAGCTTGGACAGCCCGAATCAACCTCGGCATGACTTACCAGCGCGAACTCGTCAAGGTTGCGGAATGCGTGCCGCATGTCTAGAGGCAGTCGCGTAGGTAGGATCAGCACGTGGACCGTGGGCGAGAACGGCTTCAAGGTAGCGACGAGCGGAGCCATCCCCTAGTCCAACGAGACGATCAGCAGGGTATCCGAGGGAGCGTAACGACGAGAATCGTACCATCGCTGCCTTGATTGCGAAGGTAATATCAGCTCGCTTCGCTCGGGCATCTTTACCTACTAGAACGAAGAACTCCCAGAAGCAGTCTATGATGTATACCGACTCTTGCTGTACAGTCTCTGCGAAGACAGTCGGAACTGGACGGATCTGAACAGAGTTAGTGTTCAGGAGTAGTGACGCGTGATGCTCACTGAAGCCTCCGAGTTCGCGACATCCACAAGCCAACAGCGAGGCTCAGACGGCACCACGCTGCTCCTCCACCTCCAGTAATCAGCCTTGGCATAAGATTCAGAGTCACCAACAACCATCCAGAACATCTCGTCATCCCCATCGTTCTCGCCCTCCACGAGCTCCTTCACCGACGTCCCCTTGGGGGCCATACCCTGCGCATATCGGAGCGCTGCGGTCCGTTCTGCCGCCACCGAACCACAACCATGCCACACATAAATGATATCCAAGACGGAGATACAGTAGCTGTACCCAGAACATAGGTTTCTGATGTTCTGTGGGGAGACGACATCAAGGTTTCAGGGTGTATTGTATAGAAAGGACGAACTAGATCTATCTCATCAATCAAGATGTGACCATCATTTGATCTCACGACATGCATCGCAGTATTGTCGGAGGACCAGTGTGCCCTGGTGCCCTGGAAGACCAGTCAAGCCACCGACACCCTCAAGCCATATCCTTCCTTACCTGGCGAATCGCAAGTTGCCCTCCGAGAACGTAAACGAGTTCTTCAGGCTCGCGCTGCTGATCAACCACATCCTACACGCAAATCAGTGCAGTTATGACGAACAGGAAAAGACGAACCGCCGAGGTACCGTACCGCCTCGCAAGCTCGCCAACTTTCTTGTCCTCCTTCTCCCGAAAGTGACACTTTTTCCCCTTCCAGCACCATACCTTGGTAGCTACAAGCCCACTCTCGCGGGACTTGGCACGATGCACGATGACAAGGACCTCGGCGTCGTAAAAGACATTCGTGTCACGTTGAACGGGGACAACACTCGTGTGTACGACCGACATCACCTCGACAGAGACGGTGTGCAGGTCAGGATCCGGCACGAACTCAACCGGTCTCTCCATCTTCAACAGCGCCGCAACGTCTAGCTTGGGCAACGGCCCGTCGACGTGATCTATTCATGTGAGCTCGGACCACTCGAACATTCACAAAGGTCAATCCTCACCGATGTGCACTTTCGAGGATGACTGCTCAGCAGCGCCTGCCGACTCGACACGCAAACTATTCAAAGGACTCTCGCTGACGACCTTGCCGTTCAACACGTTTTGCCCCGCACCCCGCGACATAGTGTTGGCCGGAGATACCGCAGGCGTCCGCTCCTCTGCTAACGGGGGCATCGCGATAGCCGAGTACCGCTCATAGCTCGACTTTCGTTTCTCCCCCACTGAACCGCCGAGGCCAGTACTCGGTAGCTGGCGGGCAAGGACGGAAGCGGGTCCAGGTGCGGTGGGGCAAGGGACAGTCGTCATCTCTTTCTCCTTCTCCTGCTGCTGTGCCGCCTCGCTCAGCGCCTGCGCAACATCCATCACCAACGCTCTATTCCCCGTGCTCGGGATCCGCGTGTGACGCGTAGGCGACAGTGGTACGGCCGTGCGTTCTTCCATATCTACCGATACCGGCTTCTCGTCCTTCTCTACCACCGCGGTCGCAGCAGGGTTGGCGAGGCCAGGCAGGGGTCGACGCCCGACCATGCCAGCGGTACCAGCGGACTTGGCACCTGGAGTAGGTCTGTTCGCCACAGAAGACGACGACGTGGGTTTGACCCCAATCAGCGCAGGCTCCATCCAGCGGTCACTGATTTTCCCCGTACTACTGGGTGGGCTGATCTTCACCGGAGGCTCCGCTCCAGACTGGGGGTTCCCCGGGCCGAATGAGGCAGGTGCACTTGACGTCTGCGACGGACTCGGAGCGGGACCTGTAGACGATGGCAAATCGGGCGGCTGGCTGATCACTTTGGTGCCTGTGGCGGCGGGTCGACCGGGTGGCCGAACGACAGATGCATCTTCTTCGAACCTCACTTTACGCGGCTTCTTCGCCCTATCCTTCGTAGGCTATTCGCAGTATCCAAGGGGTAGATGGAGATAATCGTCCAGTAAGGAAAACATGCCATTATAACGACGGAGGCAGCATTACACCATTAATCGACGTGAGGTATATGCATCAAGTTCAGCCAAACCCAAAAAAACGGAGGGGGGCATCCATCAACCAACGATTTAGCTCAGTGTCACCAAAGAGGACGCACATGACTCAGTGGTTTGCCAGGCGAAGAGGGTAGTGGTGATGCGGACACCCTCGGCGTCTTCGCCCTGCCTGGGAGCGCATTGGTCCCAGCTGCAGCCACGTGATTTACACTGCTTCCACCCGTCCCCGTCCCTGCCCCTCCAACTTGAACTCCTTCCGATGCTTTGACGCCCAATTCATCGACGTCGGGTATAACAGGGTCGTCACCGGTCTTAGTAGGCTTAATGTAGGATATCATCGTACTTGAAGATCCAAGTTTCTCTTTCGTATCTTGGACGGGTAACCCATCCGATTTCTTGTGTGGCGTCTTAGGTATTGCTGGAAGGGAAGCTACGCTCCGCACAGACCGTCCCGTATCATGTGTCTTGACCACCGGGACGTTCTGTCCCTGTCCTGATTTCAAGCTCATATGCGCAGTGGATGACCGTGTCGGAGTAGCACTTTTGGCAGCCGGAAGTGGAGGTGATGGCGCACCGTTACCGTTGGCATTCATCACAGGAGTCCATCGATCAAGTACCGAAGCTCGTCTAGCACCCTTTTCCCGCACCTCATTACCGCCCTGACTAGGTGCGGGTGACGTAGAGGGGAATACATGCTTGGGGGCGGTAGATGGGCTCCCCTGAGTGTCACCACGGAGTCTGTCACTCGCTTGCACGACGCTCTGAACGAATCCACGTCCCTGCAATCTGCTGATACTCGGTGTGGGGTCCTTCGTGGGAGAGTTGCTCGGCGGACGCAGGAAGACGGGGGACATGCCACGCTGAGGCTGTGGTGCGTAGGTGCCGCGAACAGGCGACGGGGGCCCAGGGGATCTTGGGGGGACAGTCGATGTCGATGGTAACTGGGGAGATGGTTGGTGCCGGGGCGTCTGCCATGGGAATGCCCCAGGAAAACTCGCGCGTGTGGGGCTGGGTTGGGTGGGGGTCTTTGCTCGTGTGGTATCTGTACCTGGTGTTTTGGCACGTGGCTCATCGAGGGAGGTCTTCGAGGGGAATGCTATGGAGGGGGTCTTTGAACGTGCCTCAATGATGACGGGCAACGTCGTTGACTGAGGGTCAGCCATGGGTGTCTTTGGACGAATATCCATAATAGAAGGGGTCTTGGGACGCGACTCCATGATTGGGCTTTTAGCCGGGGAAACAGCCCGCCCACCAAAAATCTGAGGAAGTGGGCGCGAAGGAAACGAGGGAGTGGGCGTAACCTTGAGTTCTGGGAAGTTGCTATGTGGCGTACTTTGACGTCGCTCACGGATCCCGAGAGAGGACGGTTTGGGAGACGAGGATCGACTGGAGGCTTGCTCCTCCATTTTCTCTACATACCTCCGAGCGACGTTTGACGTGCTCATCGTACGTGCACGAGAGAGTTCTGATGATACTGTCTGCGGGGTAGATGGTGCAGGGTTGGGTAGAGGGGATTGCGGCACGGAAGTTGGCGCTGAGGGTGAGGGCGGAACAGCACCAGCCTCACGTCCGATCATCCCTGGCATTGCAACACCCCCACGACCGAACAACGGGTGTACCGGACCATGATCCCCGCGCCCATCATATGCGAGGCTCGCATCCAACTGTGGCTCGTGGCGCTTGAGTCGGGGACCAGATGCGTTACCCCCCATGAAAGCCGCAAGCGATATAGGAGCTTTCTTCGCGACAGCCGACGTCGGTTTTATCGCGGGCTTCGGCAGCGAGACAGTCGACGCTGATGGCTTCTCAGAGGATGTCTCCAGATCAGCCTCCACAGTATGCGGCAAGCCTTCCTGGAGCTTAGCTGCAGTGTAGGCCATTAAGACGTATACTTTCCCCTCGGTCGTAGGCCAGACCACCTACACAAATTGATCCCATGCATGCCAATACCGAAATCGCCACTCTGGCCTGTTCTGCTCCTCCTCGTTCTTGCTAACCTGGCTCTTACTATCTCCTCTTCCAAACGCCGTTGCTCGACCTCGTCATCGGCGTCGACTTGACGTTGCATCGCCTTTATTCTGTTCGTCCATTCTGTAAGCCCTGTGTCCGTGGCAGTCGAGTTGGAGTACGCCGGGGCGGGGGGGAGATCAAACCGAGCGGAACGCGGTGTGGATGTCGCAGACATCGCTGAGGGCAAAGAGCTGAATGCTTGGCCCTTTTGTCTGATGGCTTGAGGGAGACAAATTAGGTTGGAGTGGAAGGTGTGCTTTCGCGAGGGAATACACCAGCTGGCACCGGACTGCCATGTCCTGCATTGTATGCTGACATAATATCGCCAATGTTCCTCAGGCTCCAGGTATAAGTTACGTCAATTAGTATACGATCAAAGTTCACAATGTAATGTGGCAGTATCCATGAGGCATAGTTAAGAGTCCTTGACTGTATCCCAACATCATTTTACAGACTGTCTTCAAAACTTCACTTAGTCTGCTCAAGCGAGAACAACGAAAGCAGAAAAAACAGCGACCAGCATAGCTACACCAACGTTAAAGCTGCTGACGGAAAGAGAGGTAGCTCCACTCGAGCTTGACGTTGAGTTGGAGGCAGTCTCCTGGATGTTGGAGGGCATCTGTCCATCTGCTCAAATTTATGAGTTTATGCTCGTAGAAAAAACCACTCAGAACACGAACCGGTGAAAGAGGAGCCACACACGGATTGAATGACGGGCAGCTCACTCGTTAGGAGTGAGGGGAAATCCTGGGAGACAATGTTGTATACAGCCTTTGAGCAGTTGGAACAGGCAATTTGAGAAATGTTGATAGCCGCAGTAGAGACGGTGTGGTTAAGTAAGCCAATAATGTTGTTGATGGAAAGGGTGGTAGTCGACGATTGGACGTCAGTAAGCAGTTCAGTTGCACAAAGGGTGTTTGCCGAGGTGCTGCGCAACAACAATGAGTGGTGGCAAGAAGTGCAAGTGAAAGGCAGACTCACTCCTTCAAGCATACACTTTGTCGAACAGCAGGGTAGGCACCTTGGACGGTCGTCACGAGTCCGCTGGTGTTGTTGGTCGCCAAACCAAGGGTGGCGAGGTCGCTGGAACAGCCAGCCATAATGTCAGTGACGACGGCCTGGAGGGTAGCGTTGCTGCATGCGCCCTGGTTACACATTCCCGCCAGCCAAGCGTTGACGGTCGGGATGACGGAAGTAGTGTTGGAGTTCGTCGCAAGGGGTGCGAGGAGAGTAAGGTCAAGGCAAGTAGTCTCAGGAGAGCTCGCGACGGTAAGCAGCGCCGAAGTGCATTGACTCGATAGGCTGATAGGATCAAAGTATCAGTGACATAGGTTTCTAGGGTTGTGCGTGCGACTTACGACTGAGCAATGGCGAAACCAGCGCCGGCGATGAGAAGAGCAGGTCTGAAAAACATGACAGGCAAAGGATAATTAAGTTGTGTAAAGGGAGGCGATTAGCGCGTTAGAATGGCAACAATGAAAGATGCAAGCAGAGGCAAGAGGAGGTGACTGCGCAATTCTGTGTTTCCCCCATTTATAATTTCTCCTCTCACCAGGTCACTGCCTTCATCCGCATTTGCAATTGCAATGTTCCTCCCACAAGGCGTTGCTACATTTCACCGGCAAATCTCCACACTCAGCGCTCTGTGTCAATGATAACATTAATCTAATCATGATGCACCGCCATCTTGATGTCACCTTGCTGTGTCCACTGCCCACACCAGCGCCATTGTTTTTCACACTACCACCATGGCATGCTCGGTCTGTCGAGATGTGGGTTAGCAACAACCCTACTGCGAGAACAAGAGCGTAGAAACCTTAGAGTTGGACGAAAAAACAATGTCGCTGCCGTACACAATAAGCTTGTGCTTGCTTACTCATCGATGGTGCCTCAATTCCAGCCGCATGCCAGTTTTTCATTGAAGGTGGGTTCAACGTTTTTTTGAAAGGAACGGGTAGCCACCTCAGCATGTTTCGGGCCAAGTTGAAGGCGTCGTCGAGGATATGGAATGGTAGCATTTTTCTATCCGGGTCGACGCGGAACCACTAGTAGGTGCCTCGCGATTCAGACGGTTCGGATCCTTATCTCCATGAATTGCTCGCTTAGATCTCCGTTAGCCGAGCTCAGACAAAAGACGGCCATCTACTATTGTGCCCATACACCACATAAAGTCGATGAATCCTGACCCTTTACTGTCTCTTCCGACGCCGACGTCGAGCCTAGCTCCATTCATTATTCTCCACTCTCTTTCAATATGACGTTCTCTTTGCTTAATTTGTTCTGCTTTCTACTCTTGATTTGTTCCAACCCTGTGTTCGCCGGGCCGCTTCCGCGAAGCTGCAAAGGCAACCCGCAGAGTACTAGTGCTTCATCTTCCCCTCCCTCCCCCACCACCACAACTGCAGCTACCTCGACCAGCACTAATTCAAATGCAACCGCACTGTCTCCCGTACCGAGCTTTGTTTCTCCATCAAGTTCTGCCTCTACTTCGTCAGGTTGCTTTCCGTCTTTGAATTTTCAAATGCCATCGAGTGTCCCTGATTCACTCGATAACTGGTGGTGTCCTATGGACACCGAGTACGCGTTCATGGGTTTCAGTTACGAGGTTACTGCATGTTGGTCTTCCTCATCGCGCTCTGCCTACTTTAAACTAACGTCACCTCAGGCCAGAGCCCGAGCCAGCTCAATGAAGAATTTGCCGACATCAGAAGCAACTTCAATGGTCGGTATGTCCGTCTCTACGGCGCGTGCGACAATTCTGGATTCTAGTGCGTGTACTCT